>AWOL01S0024439.1:50320-118592 GCA_000715115.1 Nicotiana otophora | reverse complement strand
ACACCTTGATTTGAATTGTATTTGTTGTTGATGATGATGATGATAATTGAAATTGATAAGGTGAGCATGAAATACTGAATATGACCAACATGCCAAGAATGATCTTATAATTATGACCATTAGTGCTAATGAGATAAAAAGATGTGAAAGTAATACGAAATGCGATGATTGATATAAAAAGGTTGATGTATCAAATAAGATAGCCTAGTCAGTCGGGTCATGATCGGACACCATGCCGCACACATGGTGGTGATTGTGCTGGAAATTTATAATTTTAAATTATAATTGTGGTCGATGTCCCTAATGGATAGCCTAGCCGATCGGGTCGTGATCGGACTCCGTGTTAAAGATGGTGGTATTTATATTGAGAAAAATTATGGTTGATGTCTCTAATGAGATGGCCTAGCCGATCGGGTCGTGATCGGACTCCGTGTTAAAGATGGTGGTATTTATATTGAGAAAAATTATGGTTGATGTCTCTAATGAGATGGCCTAGCCGATCGGGTCGTGATCGGACTCCGTGTTAAAGATGGTGGTATTTATATTGAGAAAAATTATGGTTGATGTCTCTAATGAGATGGCCTAGCCGATCGGGTCGTGATCGGACTCCGTGATAAGAGTACGGTAGTACTAGTTTTGTGAATAATGGTATTGTGAATAATGGTATTGTGGACAATGGTATATCGATACTAAAAATCTCCCAATGTGATATATGAGNATCGGGTCGTGATCGGACTCCGAGCTAAGAGTACGGTGGTACTGGTTTTGTGAATAATGGTATTGTGGACAATGGTATATCGATACTAAAAATCTCCTAGTGTGAGATATGAGAATTAATTTGAACACTGTCTTGATCATAAATTGAGGTTTGATGTTAATTAAGGCTTTCATTGATATTATGATAATCTTGTTTGTATTATTTGTCCTTCTATTTAGTTATACATACTAGTGCTATTCGACGGTATTAACGTCCCTTTTGCCGGGGGCGCTGCATCTTTAAATGGATGCAGGTGGTTCCACAGCAGGAGATATTGATCAATGATAGCAGTACACCTTCTTCCCAGCTAACTCGGTGAGCCCCACTTCATTCCGGGGTCATGTATCTTTTGTACTTTATGTATCCGGTTTGAGGTATAGTCGGGGCCTTATTGCCGGCATTATCATTATACTCTTCTTTATCTATAGAGGTTCCGTAGACATAGTGCAGGTTGTGTATTGGTGCTAGGAAAGACAACTACGTTATATTATGGTTGTATTAATTGTTCTAGTTAAGACGACTAAAAACGATGGAACTATTGGTAATGAATTAGTATTGTGAACATGAACACCTTTTTGTCTAATTAATGAAAATATGTATTATCTTCATTCGTGGATGAGTTTGGGTAGAAGGAATTCTAACAGGCTTGCTCGGTCGGGTTCACTCGGTTGAGCACCAGTCGTGCTCCTCGATTTTGGGGCGTGACAGCATTGTTGCCCATCAAGACAACTCCACCTCCAATAGATTCGTATGTGGTAAATAAATTCCGACTGGGACACATATGATAAGAACAACCTGAATCTAAAGTTCACTCATTGTTAGATTTGAAACTATTATTAGTTGCTAAAAAATAGTTCCCTCAGTCTCATCAGCAGCTACACTTGTTTCGGCAGTGTCAGTATTTTTGTGCTCATTTTTCTTTTCTGTATGCTTTTCTTCGTTTTTCAATTTAAAGCGTTCAGAAATAATGTGACATTTCTTATGACAATATTTGCACATGACATTTCTGTATCTGAATTTTGACATTGATTTAGGTTTCTCACTACTTGAATCTTTCTTATTGGATCTACCTCTCATGAATAAGGCTTCCCTTTGGGTCCCACTAGTTTTTCCACTAAAATATTTATCTATTTGTTCTTTTGATTTTAAAATATATTTGATATCTTTATAAGAGATATTATCTTTTCCATAAAGCATAGTATCTCTTATATGTTTAAACGACTGGGGTAAGGAAACAAGCAATAATACAGCTTGATCCTCATCTTTGATTTCAGCATCTATGTTACTTAAATCCATAAGAAGAGAATTAAAAGTATCAAGATGTGTAAGTATAGAGGTACCTTCAGCCATACGAAAAGTGTAGAGTTTTTGTTCTAGGCAAAGCCTGTTTTCTACTATTTTTTTCATATATAGGGTTTTAAGCTTTTTCCATATACTTTTGGCTGAGCTTTCTACTGCAACTTCACGTAAAACCTCATTTGAAAGATTTAAAATAATACCTGCTTTTGCTTTTTTGTCTATGACGGTAAACTCTCCGTCCGTCATTTTATCCAGCATCTTCTCCTTTTCTTGCAGTGCCAACTCTAAGCCATCCTGAATTAGGATAGCTTCCATCTTTAATTGCCACATTCCGAAATTTGTACTTCGGTCAAATTTCTCAACATAAGACTTTGTTAGAGTCATTTTGGCTATTTAAACTAACTCGGTTAGATCTGGCTCTGATACCAATTTATTAGGATCGGGAACCCGGGTAGTACAAAATTTAGCCAAACAACGGCATAATGACAATAACAAAGACAATGGAAGTTGATAATAACCGCAATTAAAGAATATAAAAAAGACACAAATTTAACGTGGTTCGGTCAAAGTGACTTACGTCCACAAGCGGAGAGGAGCAATTTCACTATACCAACAAGAGTACAAAAGGGAGTATAAAATTAGAGTAAATACTATAATTAGTCCCAAATACTCCAAGAGAATAACCTCACAAGATCACTCCAAAGAAAGGGTTCACACAAGTGTTTCCCACACTCACTCTCTTACAAATTACTCTATAATGAAATAAAGGAGGAGAAAGAAAGACAAGAGTGAAAAGCTCTTGAATTGGTGTGTCTGCAAATGAGGAGAAGTTCCTCTATTTATAGCAAGAAATCATTGGCCTAATAATGAATATTATGTCATGGAAAATGTCATGATCCATAAATTTTGTTATAATGAATATTATGTCATGACCAAATTTTTGACAAATGTCATAAAAATTTGTTCATATTACAGATAGATCCACGTCCACCCCTCCCCTCACGCCCAAACGAGAGAAAGTTAAATAACTTATACTTTCTTTTTAACAGGATGCTTATTTTGAATTCCACACTAACTAAAGAGCATATATCCATATACTCCATTATCATAAAAAGCTAGTATGTTTTAACGTTTATTTGGTATGTTTATTGTTTTGCTTATGCTTAAACTATAGTGTTTCGTAAGAACTAACAGGTGGTGTAGGTACTATTACTATATCCTAGTCTTAGGGTATGCGCTTGCGCGTGTATCAATCTTGATGAGTAACTTATTTTTATAATTTATATAAATAATATATTAAAAATTATGGATGAGTAACAAAAAATAAGTTTAAGCTTCCGAAATTGATAAATGTTGATCCTTTAAAACTAACTCAATAAAGGATGAAATTTTGCCCCGTAAAAATCCCCAATCATCATTCCATATATTCAACTTAAATTAAGTTCTATAATTTCATCTTCTCAATTTCACAATTCATGCTTCCCTTTTAATTTCAGGAGAACTTCATATTTTGGAATATTTTATAAATAATTATTATTGTTTAAGTAATACTCTAATACTGAATTCAATACTGTAGCACTTATTTGAACTTGCAAGTTTAAAAAACTAAATTTTGTTAAATATTTTGTGTGATATAATTTTGTCACATTTATTCAAAGATTTATCAAATAACAAGAATATAGAAATCGACAGTTCTAGTCTTTTAGAAAGTTGGGAGTGAAGGTTGGTCTATAAGTCCTAAAAATATAAATCCTAAAATTTACTCATTTTAAACAAATAATATACTAACCTAATATATCAAAAACTACAAGCAATCAATGAATTAAATAACTGAAAATGGCGAAGACAAATAATTAATTAGCCACATTTAATTAAAAAATCCAAAAAATATTGATGATAACTCTAAACTAATCTAAATACAACAACAACAACACAGACCTTACCCCTACCCTAGGGTAGAGAGGCTGTTTCCGATAGACCCCCGGCTTCCTCTCTCCAAGAACTCCCCACCTTACTCTTGGGGTGACTCGAGCTCACAACATCTTGGTTGGAAGTGGAGAGTGCTCACCACTAGAGCAACCCACTCTTGTCTAAACTAATCTAAATAATGATATAAATATTATTTGACTTTATAATACCAAAATACTCACGTAAGGAACACCACGAATAACAATATTTATTGATCTAAGAAGTCTCGTATAATGCAAAAATTTTAGTATCTAGTAGAGGTGTACAAAGGAAATGACAAACTGCACCAAACCGATAATCCGAGTCAAACCGAGAAAAAAACTCGACTACGGTTCGGTTTGATTTGGTTTGGTGTTGGAAAAAAAAATTCGATCATAATTAGTTTGGTTTGATTTAAACTAAAAAGGGTCAAATCGAAATCAAACTAACCCGACATTATATTTATAGAGATTTTAAACATATTTAATACATAAATATATTTATTCTACTTACCAAAAAATAAATATTTATTGTAGTGTAGTTCGTAACTATTTCTTACGCTTTTTCATAGTTTTATCTTTTAAAGTATTATTTCACGCTTGAACTTATAATTTTTGAATACTCCAATAAGTTTTATTGCCCATAAATATTAGTAACTCAAATAAAAAATCCAAACCAAAATTAAATCAGTACTAATGCTAACAAAAGACATTTAATTCAATACTGGAAAGGATAATAGTGTTGTATATCTATTTTTTAGTTTTTCATGTTTTAGATCAAATGCATAATTTATTTTATTTTTTTCTTTAGAGTATAGTCATGTAATTAATAGTACTTATGAAATATACTAATTTTAGCATGGCTTAGTACTTTAAGAATATATTCATTTTTATTACAACTTATTTATTAGCAATATTTATTTTATGTAATTTTATTATCATTATTGTTGAATATTTTAGTACAGTTTCATAACTCATCTCATATTTTATGTTATTTTCCTGAAAAACACCTTAGGTAGTTGTGCCTTACTAGGACTAGCTAAAAAAATATTTGGAGCACAAATTTTATGTTTTATGCTATGACGACTTTATAGGGAAAAACCCGAAAAAATACGAAAATCCAAAAACTCGGAAATATCGATATTAAAAAACCCGACTTTTGTTGGTTTGGTTTGGTCTTTAAATTTAATAACCCGACAAAATTGATTTGGTTTGATAAATATAAAACCCGACATACGTAAAATTTTCTATTCATAATAAATCATCATATAGAGTTATTTTTCAAATTTTCATTTAAAGCATATCACATGTTGTGTAGAGGTCAATTCACAATAAATGAATGCCTAAAAGGTTTATATCACATGTCATGTAGGTCAATTTATGAGTTATAATTATCTTTAATGGAAAGGTTAACAATTATTACTCAAGAAGTGAAATTTTCTTGAATGAAGATATGAAGAGGCTGATCAATGCCATACTATACGAGTTCCTTTTCAAGAATTTTTTGATAGAGACAAAGATAGATTTATTAATTGTTATACCATTACACATAATTGGGTGGTCCTTAGCTTCTTGGATATAGAGTTTCCCTTAAACATCAAAATCTAATATAGTAGCATTGCATAGGGTGACCCTTTTATAACATTTTGGTGGGACAGGTACGTTAATTGATCAACAAAAAGATATGGGGCTCATCGCAAAATTGTGGTTCTTCAAATTCATATTTCGAGTAATGTAGTATAGAAACACCTCAAATTAATCTGCCACTATTCTTTGTATCACACCTTTGAGAAAAATATGAATAAAAGAATTTTAGAAAAAAGAAAAAAGCGAGCAGTTTACTGAAGGACGTTTGCTTATAAATAGAGCTCAACTCATACCAGCTCATTCACCTCTACTTCTACACTGTACTTATAAGCATTGTTTGCTTTCTCCCTCTAATTAAAATCTCCTTTTATCTCAGCCCTTTTAAGAAGAAAAATATTCTTGCTGATAACAACATGTAATCATTTGTCATGTGTCTCTTCTTCAATATTGTTTTAACTAAAACTTATCCTTGCCTCTACTCTTCCTATTATCTGTAGAATTTACTCTTCCTTTTGTTTTTGCAGGATGACATTGACCTTTCCGTTGGCTTTGCTAGCATGTCTAGCAGTAGTGTCTACAACAACTACTCTTGGTGCCGGAGATGATCGACTCTACGTCAACATTACCATACTACAAAGCGCGACTGCCAAAGGCGCAGGTAATCTTTACAGATTCTTCCTGAAGTTGTACGTAGCAGAAAATTAAGAGAATCACATGCACGTATTTATTTTGTTTTTGAGCCAACTGCAGTATGCCTCGATGGAAGTCCTCCAGCGTATCATCTGCATCCGGGACATGGTAGCGGGCTGCGTAGCTGGATTATCGTCTTGGATGTTAGTTACTACTTACTGCTTAATTCTTCTTATTTATTTACTTTTCATTTTTAACTATATATCTTCTGCTTTATTAATTCGGGGGGAATTTCATATTTATAGGCTGGCGGTTGGTGCAGCAGTATCCCAGATTGCCTTGATCGTTCAGCTAATTTCTCTGGTTCTTCCAAGCATATGGATCGCCGAGCCTTTTTTGCTGGGGTACTTTCTAATACTTCCGAAAAGAATCCAGGTGAAGTTCGTATATATATTCAGTTATATTAGCTTGCTTTTCTTTTTCTTTGTATGCATTAAAAGATATCCCACTTTTTCTAACTGCAAACAATAATGGAATTGGTAGAGTTTTACAACTGGAACAGGGTGAGGGTGAAGTATTGTGATGGTTCATCCTTCACTGGTGATGTTGAACAAGTTGACCCTGTAAGTAATAGTACTACATATTACATATATCTCTCCTATATATTGATAAATATCACTGATGATTTGGTGATTAATTCTGTAATACAGTATTGTTTTTCTGATTGAAAATTGCCAAATCTACAGTAGGACAACAAGCTGTATTTTAGAGGGTCAAGAATATTCAAAGCAATTATGAAAGATTTATGGAGCAAGGGAATGCAAAATGCTGAAAATGTAAGAATATGCTATTGAGGAATCATGATTACAAGTCACGTAGTATGTACCTAATTATATTTTGTCTGTTTTTTTCTAATTCGCTATATCTTCATCAAAAAAAACAAATTGCAACATAATGTTAGGCGATCTTGAGCGGAAGTTCAGCAGGAGGATTGGCTACAATTTTGAATTGCGATAAGTTTAAATCCCTCTTGCCCAATGATGCCAGAGTTAAGTGTGTTGCAGATGCAGGCTTCTTCATCAATGGGTGAGCCCTTATTTTTATACATTATGTGTTCTCAAGAAAATGATACTCTGTGTTCTATTAACTGTATTACTGTCTAATTTATGTCTATGACATTGGCACATTTTATAATTTTTGCAGGAGGACAATCTCTGGTACTTTGGATATTCAAGAGATGTATGAGAAAATTGTTGCTTTACATGTGAGTCACATCTTCTTTTTTCTTTTAGTAATTTGGTATGCTTAAGAAGTAGTTGCAAGTTATATTCTTTTGTTTTACTACAATAGTTTTTTCCCCCTCTTGTTCTTAGGGATCAGCAAAGAATTTGCCTTCAGCTTGTACGTCTACAATGGAACCTAGTCTGGTAATTAAAAGTTTGTTTTTAAATAATTTTTTTCCCTTGTGCTATATAAATATTGCTCTCTAACACTAGTTTTCATTAATAATGGTGTAGTGCTTTTTCCCTCAGAATGTTGTTCCATATATTCAGACTCCACTTTTTATAATCAATTCAGCCTATGACTCTTGGCAGGTCAACGAGACATGCTATTTTTCCTTATTTTAAAAATCTTGTTCGTTTCTTTCTTAGTATAAAATCTAAAATAAATTCATTACTGATACAACACTCTAATTCCAGATTAAAAATATTTTGGTTCCTGAATACCTCGATCCTCAACGGGTCTGGGACCCCTGCAAAAAACAAATAAGTAACTGCACATTTAGCCAGCTTTTAATTATTCAAGGTTAGCACTTCTGGTGAATAACTAACGCATACCTTCCAAACACGTATGTATTTTCCTCTAATTCTTTTTGATTTGGTTCTTTCTCTTTTGACTATATATAGCTTTTGGACTGGAGTTCTTGAAGATTTTCGAGGGACTAACCCCTTCTTTTACGAGGGGTTATTTTATCACTTCTTGTCATTCTCATGGTGCAATTTTGTCCACGAATTTCTGGTTCAGTCCTACCTCTCCAAGATTACTTCATAAGGTAATCTTTCTTTCATATAAAGTTTGAGTGTATGCACTTTATGTTTTGAATCGTATAGTGCGCCTGTTTTATTAATATTTATGAGTTAATAACATATTTTGTTGAATCATTTTATGTGCAGACACTTGCGGAAGCTGTTGGGGATTGGTACTTTGATAGAGCAGGATTCCAACGTATAGACTCATACCCTTGTGCTAGAGATTGCAAGTGAACTTCTGTAACGAATAGGCTTGCAGATGTTGTACCTGCAGCTTATTTGGTGATATGTAGCAATTGAGGCGTTGTAGTAAAGAGTTTTTATGTATTACACTTAAGTCCTATTAGATTTAGTAGAACTGTAGAAGTTTTTAATTGTTCTGTTTACGACTTAAGTTTTAACGGGTTTCAATTTAGTCCAGTTAGAGATTGTGGAATCCGATGCTACGGTATTAGTAGAAATAATTTTATTTTGTGCATCACACAACTAACGCTAGTTGTGTGAGACCTTTTTTTGTCTCGTAACTTTGTTATCCCAGAATTTTGTGGATCCAAATATGTAAGATATGAGTCCACAAATATGTGAGATAAAAAGAGGCATCACACAATTAATATCAGTTATGTGAATGTCAGCTATCTGAGTCATACCGTAAAATCACTTTATTAGCTGTATTGGGACATGTGTAGTGATTTCTCCAACTCTCTCGCAGCTCTCTTTTTCCTCATTCTTCTTTCTCACCATAACCCGGTAAAATATTTTCTCAAAAAGTAAAATGGGGAGATAGGGCGCTTGGATCTACATTAATTTTCAAGAAGAGAAACGGTCATGGTGTAGTAATTGTAGGAAAATTGGGTCCACCCATAAGGGGTGATTTAAGACCAAATAAGGTTATTAGTTAACCCTAATATTTCTTATATAAGTGCACTTACTATGTACAATAAAAAGACTTTCTTGCATTATTCTACATTCTTCTCTCTCAATTCCAGTTAAGGGTTTAGACTGTGGAATAGGTGGTTGCTCCGACATGCCATGACAACTACCGCCGGCTAATAATTCCAGTCGCAGTTCATCCGTTCTTTTCGCCTCCGCTACAAGAACAAGTAAGTTCTCGTTTTACGATTTACCCGCTATCTATTGTGTTTAGTTTTTTTTTTTAAAAAAAAAGGTGAAACTTTGTTCTCCATAATGGTGACGGGTGAAATTTGCAAGAAAGAATAAGTAGTAAGACCTGATTTCCCTCAAAGTTTATGTTATTTTTTTAAAATAAACTTGGGCCTCACAAATGTTTGAGCTTTAGAAACTTTAAAGTCACATGGACTTATTTGTTCTAAAGATCGGCAGAATATATGGGCTTATCGCCCAATTGAAAAGTTTGGACCATCTTTAGTTGGGCTAAGGCTCCACTATAATAGATGGAGCTTCAGAAATTATTTATAATGAAATTGGGTAAAGAAGTCCTAGGCTTCTTCCTTCTGCCAGCTTTTGAAACAAGAAGCCCAAAACGAAATTGCTTTGTCAGTCTATTATGGGCTAATGGCCTAATTAAAAGCTACCAAAATAGGTTTTGTCTTTTTAAAATAAATTTCAGATTATTAAAATTAGTCAAATAGACTTAATTTTCAGAATATAAATTTAGTATTTATGTTCTTTGATGAAAATTATAATAATTTTATTATCCCAATTGGTTGAAATGTTAATTAGTTTAACATTAAACTTGCTTGTTAATTAGTTTAACATTGTTTTTATTTGTTAATTTGTTTAACATGATTAAAGTGTTAACTTATTTAACATTATATTTATTTTTTAATTTGTTTAACATGCTTTAATTTGGACAAGGTGGGTTGCTCTGATGGTAAGCACCCTCCACTTCCAACCAAGAGGTTGTGAGTTCGAGTCACCCCAAGAGCAAGGTGGGGAGTTCTTGGAGGGAAGGATGCCGAGGGTCATTTGGAAACAGCCTCTCTACCCCAGGGTAGGGGTAAGGTCTGCGTACACACTACCCTCCCCAGACCCCACTAGTGGGATTATACTGGGTTGTTGTTGTTGTTGTTGTTGTAACATGCTTGAAATGTTAATTAGTTTAACATTAAACTTGCTTGTTAATTTGTTTAACATTAATTTATTTTTTAATTTGTTTAACATACTTTAAAATGTTAATTTGTTTAACATACTTTAAAATGTTAATTTGTTTAACATTATATTTATTTGTTAATTTGTTTAACATGCTTGGTATGTTAATTTGTCGAGCATGATATAAATATTAATTAGTTTAATATTAGCAATACTTGTTAATTAGTTTAATATTAGCAATACTTGTTAATTAGTTTAATATTAGCAATAATTGTTAATTTATTTAACATCTTTAATATGTTAATTAGTTTAACATTAAAGAAAATTTTATGTGAATTTGAATAGCATGTATAAATGTTAATTAGTTTGACATTAATTTTATTTGCATGCTAATATAAGTTATTTGTTAACTTATGATCCACACGGGATTATAAAATCATGTCAAATAATTATGTTCTCTTAAACATGATTAAGACGCTTAGCTAGATAATTGGATAGGTTAGTTTTTATAATATTTTATTTTTTGGACGATGATTGGGAACACAGTGAAATTTCGACTCTATGATTAATATATGTGTTTATTAACTTAATCAATTGATGCTTAGTATCATAATATGTATGTATGTTGAACATCGTGCCTTGCGTTATTTTTTTATTTTTACATGATCCTCATAATATTTTTTATTTTGTTAAAAGAATGACTACTGCTTCGAAAAACATTATTGCTGAGCTCAACAAAGAGAACTCAATGGTGACAACTATAAAATCTGGAGCTTGAAAGTCCAGTATGTGCTAGAGAACCAAGAGGCTCTGGAGGCCATTAACAATGTCATGAATGAGCCTGAGGAAGGCAACACTGCTCAGCATAGGCGTGAGCGTGAAGCCTTTGACATTTGGAAGAAAAAGAACTTCATTGCTCGCATTACGTTATTGAGCACCTTGGATGATGACATCCTAAGGGAGTTTAAGGATCACCAAAGAGCTATGGATCTTTGGAATGCTTTGAGAAAAAGGTTTGGTACATGTTCCACTGTAAGGCTGCGATCCTTAATGATCAAATTTGATTCATTTAAGAAACGCCCGGAATATTCAATGAAAACACATCTGAGGCAAATGACAAATATGATCAGGGAGTTGAAAGATATTGGTCATGTGTTGACTGATGAATAACAAATCCAAGCTGTCATATGTTAATTACCTACTTCTTGGGATCATATGAAAATGCATTTGACCTATAATGAGCGAATCACAACTGTAAAATATATTCGGAGGCATCTTGAGTTAGAGTACGAATGACTTGAGGCTGCAAAGCCAATAACTGAGTTGCACATGGGAACAACCTCTAACACCAAGAGTGATTCAAAGAAAAGGAACTCGGGAAAGAAGAGAAGGCCACCTCAAACTCAGCCAGCTCAACATGCAAAAAGGGCAAAGATTGAAAAAGGCAAGAACAGACGACCCAAACGTGTCAAAGTTGCTAAAGTGAAATGTTATAATTATGACAAAAAGGGCCACTATGCCAGAGATTGCTCTGAGCCTCCTAGAAAGGTATTTTACGATGCTCAAATTAGTGAACTTTGTGTTTCTAGTTTTGTTTTTCTAACTGAATCTAATCCTTTGTGGATTGTAGACTCAGGAGCAACGGACCACATAGCCTGGGAACGCAGTGCCTTTGTAGAATTCCGGTGAGTTCCACGTGGAGTAAAATGGATATATGTAGGCAACAACAATAAAGTTCCTGTTAAAGGGATCGTTACATGCAAGTTAGTCCTGCGTGGTGGTCGAGACCTAATACTACATGATGGTCTCTTTGCACCAATAATTCGCCGAAATTATTATTTCAGTTTCAGTTCTGCTTAAGCTAGGATTTGACTTGTTTTGTCATGGAAATTTTGCCAAGTTGACTTTTGGTTCAACTTTATTTGGTTTTGGTCATGTGACCGGAGGTTTGTTTATAATGGATTTTGATTATGAATAATTTAATAATAATGCTAGTTTTTCTATGTTTGTTTCTTCATATAATATGATAGTAATATAAACATATGGCATGCTAGACTTGGTCATATTGGTCAACAAAGAATGTAAAGGTTAGCAAAACAACGTTTCTTTCCAATATTGAACATGTGGAATTGTCCACTTGTGAAAATTGTCTAGCTGAAAAATCTGCAAGAAAACCTTTTGATCAGGCGACTAGAGCCAAATATCCTTTGCAATTAGTCTATTCGGACATCTGTGGGCCTGTGAATGTTAGGGCTAGGCATGTAGCAAGTTATTTCATCACATTTATTGATGACTTTACCCATTTCAGTTATGTCTATTTAATTTTCCATAAATCAGAAGCAATAAGTTGCTTCAAATGCTATATAAGCTTAGTGGAAAATCAATTAGATAAGAAGATAAAAGCTCTTCAAACTGACTGTGGTCCTGAGTACTTATCAATCCAGTTTAATAATTTATGTGATGAAAAGGGAATAGTTTATCAGTTGACTATCCTAAATACTCCACAACAAAATGGTATTGCGGAGAGAAAAAATAGAACGCTCCCAGAAATAGTTAGGTTAATGATGGCACAAGCTAACCTCCCAATTAGTTACTGGGGTGATGCGTTGCTTACTGCCACCTTTGTACTTAACCAAGTGCCTACAAAATTAGTTACTACCACTCCATATGAGTTATGGACTAGAATACAATCCGACCTAAGTGTATTAAGACTTTGGGGTTGTGCTGTCTATACATATGATTCCTCTCACAAATATGGCAAATTGGGCCCGAAGAGAAAGAAAAATATCTTTATAAGATACTCTGAAACCTTAAAGGGTTATGTGTTTATAGGTCAGCAAGACAATGGGAGTGTAACTGAGTTTGAATCACGAGATGTCACATTTTTAGAGGATGAGTTACCTAAAAGGGAGAGGTAGTTCAAGACCTAACCTTATTTAAGATAATGGATCAAGAAGTACAAGGATCACTTCATTCGAGTGGGATAATTTTAGCATATGATGAATTAGTTTCTCATCAAATACCTTCTCCATCATCATATGCGAATGAAAGTAATCATTCTACATTTTGCGGAAGTGACCATATGGATCTTGTTCCAAGTGGGAGAGAGATGTCCACAGATCTTGTTCCAAGTGGGAGCAGGATGAATGATCTTGATCTGAGTGGGAGCAACATTGATCCAAATGGGAGCAATGATGAATCACAAATAAGTCATAGTTCTCATAAAAAGATTCCCCGCCGACGATTTGATGTTGAAGGCGGCGAAGTATTTATGATGCTCCTACAAGAAGAAAACGGGCCTAAAAATGTAAAAAATGCTCTCTTATGTCCTTCTAAGGATAAATGGACAAAAGCAATGGAAGATGAATTGGAATCTATGAGAGTCAACAAAGTTCAGGAACTAGTTGACCTCCCTGAAGGACACAAAGCAATTGAGAGCAAATGGGTTCTCAAAATTAAACTCAAGGCCAATGGCACAGTTGAGAGATATAAGGCTCGAGTAGTGGCAAAAGGTTATACACAACAGAAAGGAATAGACTACAAAGAGACTTTCTCGCTTGCTGTACGATTTACCTCAGTTCATTTGGTTCTAGCTATTATTACAAGCTTGGATCTTAAATTGAATCAGATGGATGTAAAGACTGTCTTTCTCAATGGGGAACTAGATGAAGAAATTTATATGGAACAACCTGAGTGTTTCATTGAAAAGGGCCACGAACAAAAGGTTTGTAGACTTTTGAAGGCAGTCTATTTTTGGCCTCAAATAATCTTCAAGGCAGTGGTATATACACTTTCATAATATTGTTGTATCCAATGGTTTTACCATGATGGATGAAGACCATTGCATTTATACCAAAAAATCAAGGAACAAGCTTGCGATTTTAACATTGTATGTAGATGGCATACTTATAGCTGGAAATGATAAGGAGTTTATAACTGAGATAAAGTCATGGTTGTCATCTCAATTTGAGAAGAAAGATATGGGTGAAGCTGCATATATTCTTGTAGTTAAGATTTCAAGAGATCGTCCAACGAAACTATTATATCTCTCACAAGAGAATTACATTAGTAAAGTTCTTGAACGATTCAATATGCAAAATAATAGCCAGTTAAAGCTCCTATCAGTAAAGGCCATACCTTAGGAAGTCAGATGTGTCCTAAGACTCCAGAAGAGACAAAAAGAATGAGCCAAGTTCCTTATAGGAGCGCAGTCAGAAGTCTAATGTATGTTATCGAGTGCACTAGACCTGATATGAGTCAAGCAGTTGGCTTGGTAAGTAGATATCAAACTAACCCAGGTTTAGCACATTGGCAAGTAGTAAAGAGGATCATGAGATATTTGAAGGGAACTACTGATTATGCCCTTTGTTATCAAGGCGACAAGGATATGCGATTAGTTGGATATAGTGACACAAATCATGGAGGAAATCTAGACGAGAGGAAGTCTACCTCAAGATATGTTTTCTTACTCAGTTATGGCGCCATATCATGGAGTAGTAAGAAACAATCATGTGTATCACTATCTACGATGGAAGCCGAATATATGGCTCTCGCATCAGCATCACAATAAGCTATTTGTTTGAAATCGTTCTTGGAACACTTGTTAGATATCGTTGAAAATACTGAACTAGTATTAGGCTACTGTGACAGTGAGGCTGCAATATCCTCCACCAAGGATGCTAAGTTTCATTGTAAAACCAAACATATAGATATCAAGTATAACTATGTGAGATACATGGTTAGACACTATCACGATCCAAAATCTCACCTGTCGTGATGGCACATATCTCAATGCTAGGCAAGCCGACAATCTCAATAAACCACCATAACTTCTAAATTTAAAAACATAATATTTAAATTCAGTGGAAAACATTCTCACAAATACAGATATAAACACTCCCAAAACCCGGTGTCACTAAGTACATGAGCATCTAATATGAATATAAAGTCTGAATGATAAAACACTGTCTGGAAGTATAGAAGAGTACAATAACTGAAAGAAAGAGAGTCAAGGTCAGCGGACTCCAAGCAGCTACCATGATAGTCTCCAACTGATAGCACTCTGAGATCTAACGGTCGCCGTGTCCGAAAGCACCAAGATCTGCACACGAGGTGCAGAGTGTAGAATGAGTACAACCAACTCAATAAGTAACAAGACTAACCTCTGGGCTGAAAGTAGTGACGAGCTTGTACCAAGGTCAAAGTCCAACTCCAATAACCAACAACAGTTCATAACAACATAAAGCAAGTAATAAAAGAAGTAACTCAAAGGTAAAATGCTCAGCTTAATCATGATTTCTGAAAATAGTTTTGCCTTTCAAGTGTATAAGTGAAAATCCAAGTTGTTTACTGAAGTTGCCAAAAATATGAGTAAGTTTGGAAAACAGTAATTCTCCCAAAACTCCTTTCAACAATAAGTAAGATGTTTCATTTTCTTTCCGGATAGCAGTATAAAATGCATCACTATGCCCATATGTCAATATGTGTGAGAAGTCATGAATGACGTGATACCGAACAGCATGAGGAAAATACATCTCTATGCATGTATGTCATGTGTGCATGTCAATGCTATGTATCTCAGAGATAAACTCATGTAATCGCACTCTCAGAGTATTCAATCACTCAGTACTGTATATGGCCAATCCAACCCAGGGAAGATCCATCCCAATATATATAATAACTGACATCCAATCACTCAGTACTGTACAAGGGCAATCCTGCCCAGGGGAAATATTCATCCCCAAATATCAATGATTCGGACAAGATCCATGTTCAGGGAAGATCCATCCCTCAATATAAATGCTTCGGACAAGATCCATGTCCAGGAAAGATGCATCCCTCAATATAAATCCACCGCGCTCACTGGGGGTATGTGCAGACTACAGAGGGGCTCCTTCAGCCCAAGCGCTATATAAAGCCAATATGGCCTACTGTGGCGTGCAATCCGATCCCATAGTAATAAAGCCTATAAGGCATAATGCATGCGGGCATCCCCGATCCCTATTATATATATATATATATATAATGCCAATATGGCCTGCTGCGGCGTGCATCCCGATCCCAAAATATCCTCACAATCAGGCCCTCGGCCTCACTTAGTCACCAATCTCTCCAGTCTCTTGGGCTCAAAATGTCATGAAAATCAGCCCAAAATGATAATATGATGTATCAATAAATAAAAACAGAAACTGAAATATGATATGAAATGAATGAACATGACTGAGTATGAAATTACAATTTAAAACAACTAATTCAACAGCAACACGACCCCATGGGTCCCAAAATATCAGCACGTAGCCTAAACATGATCTTTAATAAGAGCGTCAACTCAATTTTTCTATCACGTGGAGGATACACGGGTAATAACATGGTTCTTTAATTTTTCAACTCCACGAAATTTATTTAAGTCACAATTTTTATGGCGCACGCCCACGCGCTCGTCACCTAGTATGTGCGTCACCTCCAAACAAGTGATATAACATAATATTCAAGGATTTATACCCTCAGAACTAAGTTTAGAAGTGTTATTTACCTCAAACCGTATAATTTCTTACTCCACTACGCCTTTGCCTCGTGAATTGGCCTCCAAACGCCTCGAATCTAGCCACAAATAATCTGATTCAGTCAATAGAAATTATTGAAATTAATTCCATAAGAAAATATAAGTTTTCCAACAAAATTTGAAATTTAACTCAAAAATCGCCCATGGGGCCCATGTCTCGGAATCAGAAGAAACTCATAAAATCTGATAACCCATTTAATTACGAGTCCAACCATGCTAGTTTCACTCAAATCTGACTCCGCATCGACATCGAAATATCAAAAAATCGGTTTATGAAATTTCTACAATTTTTCTCAAATTTCCATCTCAAAACACTAATTAAATAATGAAAACAATGATATACCATGTATGTTAACCAAATCCAAGTTAGAATCACTTATCCCGATGAATTTCTTGAAAATCCCACGAAACATCACCACAAACCGAGCTCCCAAAGTCTAAAATGTTAAATAATACCCTAACCCTCGTTTATATAGTACACAATCTGACCTCTCATTGTGCTGACCGCACATTTTCTTGTGCGGTCGCAATCCCAGGTTCTGCGGCCGCAATCCAAATTATGCGGTCGAATGACCATAACTTTATGTTCAATCCAAATTTCAGTAAATTGACCATAACTTTATGTACATATGTCCAAATGATGATTGGTTTACCTTTATGAAAACTAGATTTAAAGGGCTACAATGTTTGCTTTTGAATCATCTCCAAATTCCTTGCAGATAAAAAGATATAAGCCTCCCAAGTTGGACTATCGAATCTGCAGAAATCTCAATTTTGCTAGCACGAGAAGAATTCTGCGGTCCGCACTTTCCCTCTGCGGTCCGCACATGAGGCTTTGCCTCAGCACTCCAAAATTGTGCCTCCGTACTTCCAAAAGTTCCAGAACATTAGAGTGCCGAAATGTCCTGACTCGCTCAAAACTCATCCCGAAACACACCCGAGCCACTCGGAACACCGTCCGAATGTACCAACAAGTCCTAAAACACTATACGAACTTAGTCGAGCCCTCAAATCACATCAAACAACAACAAAAATATAAATCACACACCAATTCAAACCTAATGAAAACTAACAATTTTCAACTTCTACAATTAATGTCGAAACCAATCAAATCAAGCCCGATTGACCTCAAATTTTGCACACAAGTCATAAATAATATAATGGACCTCTTCCAATTTTCAGAATCAGATTGGAACTCCAATATCAAAAAGTCAACTCCCTGGTCAAACTTCTAAACTTAAATTTCCATTTTAGCCAATTCAAGCATAATTTAACTACTGACCTCCAAATAATTTTTCAGACACACTTCTAAGTCCAAAATTATCATACAGAGCTATTGGAATCATCAAACTTCCGATCCGAGGTCGAATACGAAAAGTCAAACTTGGTCAACTCTTCCAACTCAAAGTTTCAAACATGAAAACTCATTCTTCCGAACTAATTTTGAAACACCTGAAAACCAAAACCGACAATTCACACAAGTCATAATACATCGTATGAAGCTATTCAAGACTTCATATATTTGAAAGGAGCGTAAATACTAAAAATGACAGTCAGATCATTACAGACACAAGGTAGTGAATATGAAGTATGTGTCTACAAAAGATATGTAAGCAAATCCATTGACCAAGCCTTTGTCTAGAGATGCATTTGTAAGACACACTAGGTCTCAAGGCTTGCATAGACTCTGAGATACTTTATTTTGTTATTTATTTTCCCGTGTTTACAAAACTGATGTTCTTTGATTATCAATAAAGTTGATTTACATACATACATATTTTTATTGTTGAATGTTATGTGAATTCTTTATTTATTTTTGATAAGTATGCCGGGTAGACAAGAGGTTGGCATTCTCACACAGGTAACCGCCTCCTTATCTTAGTGATGTGAGGAGATGAGACATGATTTTAAGCAAGATTATCTCAAGGATAAGTTGAGAGCTATTCGCTTAAAATCAGAATATTGCTTAAACAATGATATAAGGTCATTTGGGTAAAAACTGTTCACCTAGTCTACTTTGTGAGCCAGATGTCAGTTAAATATGATTTTGTAGATCAAGAAACTCAAATTTAGATACTTATGGTGTCTAAATATCATCTGTACAATATTCTTTAAGAGAGAAAGACATACGCTCCTTGGGAAGATTAGAATGCTAAAAATATGGTATGAAATATTGGCTTGCCTAGACTCATTCCGCATGACTTTTCTCTCAGTGCATGTTTAGTCATGAGAGGCTAACTTGCACCAACGATGGGAAGATGGAGGAAACACGAGGCACCAGATAGCTCTATGATTACACCACCGAATGATTTACGGAATGCTTTTACTCCATTGACACTTGGGAGCTTTCTCCCAGCTCAATTTCAATCAATCAGGAAAGATAGTGAAATTAGCATCAAAAATGAATTTAACAGTGAAAACCAAATTACGATGGAGTCTGACCAAAAGGACTCTATTCAAATGGCAGAATTACCTCGTCGACTTCAATTCTCTAAAATTAGGACCTCTACAAAGTCGTCCCTAACTTTAGAAGAACCAACACAAGCACCTCAAATTGATAGCCCTACCAATCAGATGCAGCAGGCGAAACTTCTCAAGAAGCTTAATCGTAGCTCTCAGATGGGAATGAGGCTGGAATATATGTCTCCTAGCCACCGAAATAGTAAGATTGTTATCCAAATTGCAGAGGAAGATATTCAAAATCTAAATGATCATTGGGCAACTTCCATAATAGGATATGTGTTGGGAGATACTCCTTTATGAGAAGTCTATGGAGAATTTTGTTACAATTGTTTGGGATTTTGTTCCAAAGCCACAAATCATGTATCACACTGATGGCTACTATGTCTTTCGATTTTCCACAATTGAGGATCGAGATATGGTCATGTAGGAAGGTCCCTACTCCTATCACAACAATCCATTCATTTTACAGAATTGGGAGAGACACTTCTATTTTGATCCTCAAGGCATTACATTTATTCCCCTATGGGCAAACATTCCTGGGCTGCCAATAGGATATTGGTTTGCAGATGTACTTAGCAAAGTGGCTAGTATTATTGGTGCCCCATGTACACTGATATATATATGACTGACCTTAATAAAATCTCATATGCTCGAGTCCTAGTGAAGATAGATATCACAAAGACACTGGTGGAGTATATTGACATTGACACCCCTTAAGGGACTATCCAGTAATCAACTGCTTATGATAGGAAGCCCAAATTTTGCTTGGACTGCAATCATTTGGTCATGATAAGGATACCTACTGGAGAACCATCCATAAATCAACTGAGGAAGAAGAATTTCAAGCTCCAAAGCAAAGAATAAGGACAAAGAATAAGAGAGCAGTGCAAGAATGAAAACAAAAAGAAGCTGCAAAAGTTGTACATAATAGTGACAGCGCTATAAATAAAGTAGAGATTTCAAAGGGTGGCCACCACTAGGTAAATGCTTGTGATGACAGGCAAAAGTCAACTGTTGCAGGTGATCATAGGCATACTCCCAAGAGGAGTGAGGAAGGGCCTTCTCATAGGAAAGTCATTTCACAAAGGCAACATGCACTACAACCTGAATGAGTCTCTACAGCCAATCGATAAGAGCCTCTAAATGCATGTGTTCCTAGTACTTCAGGACTAAACAAGTCTGGGAATGAATCTTCATTCCACCCTCCATGATATAATCTACTTGGAACATAAGGGGGCTAAACAAGCCCTATAAATAGAAGGTGTTAAGGCTCTTTCTGGTCAAGAATAAAATAGATTCCCTCGGATATCTTGAAACTAGAGTAAAGGAAATGAAGGCCAAAAAGAAAATAAATGCAGTTGCAAAAGATTGGGGCTATTGTTGCAACTATGCCCAGGCAGATAATGGTAGGATTTGGCTGTTATGGAGAACTCATCTCATAGTCAAAGTCCTACAAATTCATGAGCAATTCATACACTGCTCTGTGGAGGACTCAACTGTAAATGTTCATGCACTTGTAATAGTAATCTATGCTAGGAAAAAACCCAAAAGAGATAATACACTATGGCATGATTAACAGGTATTGGGGACTCAGGTGCAAAAACCCTTTGCTTCTTAACGGGGACTTTGCAATAAACAACAAGCTAGTAGTAGAGTATATAGCAAAATTGACTATGCTTTTAGGAACTTCAACTGGATTTAACTGTATGGACATGTGGAAGCTGATCATTTAAATCCTGAGGTCTTTGATCACTCACCTATAATGATCCAGATTTGGCAGAGAACCAACTCTCATCATAAACCATTCAAGTTGTATTTTCCCACAATGGAATATCAAGATTTCTTGACACTGTTACTTAGAGTCTGGCATGAACAGGTGAGAGGTGATCCAATGGATGTCATATGGAATAAGTTGAAAACGTTAAAAGGAGAAACAAAAAGCTTGAATGCTTATATGGCTTCCTATGCACATAAGCTAAATCATGCCAAACAGATCCTAGAATGTATTCATGCAACACTGGTTACCACAACTTTTGATCAACTCTTGATTGACCAGGAGAAACAACTTGTCACTGAAATAGAAAAATGGAGTTCTGTAGAGGAGAAGATTTTGAGATAGAAATCTAGAGCATGATGGATTGATAATGGAGACTCAAACTCAAAATACTTCGATGCACAACCAAAGATTAGAGCCAGTAGGAATGCTATCACATCCATCTACAATGATCTGGGGATGAAAATTAGTGAGCCAAACGTAGTGGAGAAGGCATTTCTAGAATTCTTTACCAAACTTAATGGTGAAGAAAATGGATTAATACCTTGTCCAAATCTAAACATCACTAAAAGTGGGAGCTCTCTTACCAAGCTTCAGTACCAAGAGCTTATACAAGAACTAACACAAGAGGAGGTTGATGCTGCCATAAAGGATATGCCAATTGACAAGGCTCCTAGAGTAGATGGTTTTCCTATAGAGTTCTTCAATAAACACTAGGGGATTGTTAAACAAGATGTCTATGTAGTAATAAACCACTTCTTTCTCACAGGGAAACTGATGAAGGCCTAGAACTGTACTGCCATCACACTAGTCCCTAAAGTCTCTTCTCCAACTCAAGTGAAGGACTATAGGTTAATTGCTTGCTGCGCTACACTGTACAAGATTATTGCTAAGATCTTAACTAACAGAATCAAGAAAGTTATATATGTGATTATTCAGAACTCACAATCAGCTTTTATTGAAGGGATGAGCATTATTGATAACATCTTATTCGGTCATGAACTATTCAAAGGATATAATAGAAAAGTTATATCTCTTAGGTGTGTACTGAAGGTTGACATTACTAAGGCATATGATACACTAGACTGGCACTTTCTTAGCTGTATGCTATATGATCTTGGCTTTCCTTGTAAGTTCACTAGTTGGGTAATGGAATGTGTGACTATACTGTCCTACTCCTTGGTATTCAATGGTGGTCTAACAAAGCCATTTTAGGCTAGGAGAGGGATTAGACAAGGGGATCCAATATCAACCTACCTCTTTGTTATAGCAATGGAGTACCTATAAAGGGAGATAAACCAGCTACCTAGGCATAAGGATTTCAAGTACCAACCAAGAAGCAAAAGGCTGTTTTACTAATGATTTGCTTATGTTTTGCAGGGGAGATACTAAATCCCTTACTATACTCCAGGAAACCTTCCAAAGGTTTTCTGTTGCATCTGATTTGCGGGCTAATGCAGAGAAAAGTTACATCGATATTGTTGGTGTACATACTTATCTCGAGCAAGAACTGATGCAATTATTAGGCTATGCGGAAAGGGCTCATTACTATTCAAATACCTGGGAGTTCCTCTGTCTACTAAGAAGATAACTATACATCATTGCCTACCATTGGTAGAGAAGATTATAGTAAAAGTTAATTGTTGGTTAGACAGAATGCCCTCATACTCTGGGAGAATTAAATTGATCAAATATGAACTCTTTGGTACATAGACATATTGGTCTCAGATATGTGTATTGCCCAAGAGGATGATAAAGTTTATTGAAACTATGTGCATAAGCTTTTTGTGGACTGGCACAAGTGTGACATCCAGGAAAACGTTGGTAGCCTGGAAAACATCTATTAACCAAAGGCCTCTGGTGGATTGAATGTTATAAATATGGGACTTTGGAACAAAGCAGCTATCTTGAAAGTGCTATGGGCACTTGCTAAGAAGAAGGACTCACTCTGGATTAGATGGACTCATTTCTATTATATAAAACACAGAGACCTAGCAACTATACACCTAAGGCAACTGCCTGGGTGCTAAGGAAGATCATTGATCATAAGGATACAATGATGCAGATGCATGCACTTCAGGGCACTCTTAACAATAGGCTTTCTCTGGTGGATGTTGGGGGTAGATTTCATATAAAGAAGGCATATATATAATTACTTCCCCAATTCCCTAAAGCTCCTTGGAAGAGTAATAATATGCATCCTCAGATTCATCCTATATTCAAATTTCATCTTTAGCTGGCTGTCCAACAGAGGTTACCCATCGTGGATAGGCTACAGAAACTTGGGATCCATGTGCATATGGACTGTGTTTTCTATGCAAAGGACATAGAGACTTTCACTCATTTAAGCTTTGCATGCCCTTGCCCCAGTGTTTTATGGGCAAGGCTGCTTAATTGGCTAGGATACTAGAGGAGTATTGGAAGCTGGCAGCAGGAGGTGAAGTGGATATGTTTAGTTTCCAAAAGGAAATCTAGCATTGCATCCATCACTACAACAACGTTGTAGCACGCAACCCGATCCCAACATCACCATAATATTTGTTGCGGCGTGCAACCCGATCCCAATATCATATCAATATATGTTGCAGCGTGAAAACCATTCACCTTATCAATTCATTTCAATATTGTCGTGGCGTGTAACCCATTCCTAATATCAACATATTAACATGGACAACTAGACACAACTAAACTCCGTAATCTCAACACAAAAGGTACTAATGCGTATAAAAAACCAAGTAACTACTAGTACAACAGAGAACAACCAATATCTCATATGCATAAATCTCGACAAATCACTAACGCAAAATAGCTAAAGGACTCACGGAGCCGGATACAACATAATAAAGTGCAACAAGTGTCATGACCCCAGTTTTCCTCCTAGTATGTCGTGATGGCACCTAGTCTCTAAGACTAGGTAACCGAACAAAAAATAATGTGACAGAAATAAAGACTGAAAACAGGATATAAAGTAGTAAGTCTCTCAAATATCTCAGAACTGAATCACAACTACAATGCTCCAAAAACCCGGTGAGACTAAGTCATAAGCTCTACAAGAAGTACCAAAGTATCAATATACATCATTGTCTGAATAAGAGGTAAACAGTAATAAGATATGGCAGAGGGTGACTCCTAGGCCTGCGGGCTTCGGGCAGGTATACCTTAAAGTCTACAAGGATAACAAACCAATCACTAGCGCCCGGTAGGAGCAGATGTACCTGGATCTGCACAGAAGATGTACAAAAGCATAGTATGAGTATACCACAACGATACCCAATAAGTATCAAGTCTAACCTCGGTAGAGTAGTGACGAGGCCATATCAAGACACCTACTAGGACAAGATAAACAGAATAAAATACAATAACTAGATGTAACGAAGATCGGAGAAATGAATTCTAACGCAGCTGCTTAACAATGTAAACAATTGACAGAATTTGTAAGCATAAAGGCAATAAAAAAGGAGAATTAAGGGAAACCACAAATAAGCAAATACGGACAAAACTTGCAAGACAAGAGAGAATAAAAGAAACATGAACTGTTCAAACAATAACACATTTCAATACGACATGCACAACAAAAATCACAACCGGGGTACCGCCTCATATTCACATTTCTAAAATTGAATCATAATCTTTCTTTATATCACCACGGGAGCCTTGCATTTAGTTTTGAAACTTATTTTTCCTGAAATAGCTACCCGCATTTTAGCCCACTTTAATACACCACGTGGCTTCAAGTAGTTCCCCTACTAGCAATACGTGTATCAAGCCCACCTTATCTCACCGCATGCGTTTCAACCCCTAGCTTTATACCACCGCATATGTATCAATATCACAACACAATCACAACTCGCACCACAAGTGCCAAAATGCCACAACTTGCCACAAAGTCAACAATATCAATATTTCCACAACAGATAGCCCATGGCTCAACCACAATGTGAACAAGAATGTCAACAATAACAAAATAAAGGTGAATAGATAAACAAGAGAGAGATACCTCAGCAAATAACAACTTCACCTCAATGTGATAACGACTTTTACAACTTCAACACCAATAACTCAATAACAACTTCGCCTCAATGTGATAACGACTTTTACAACTTCAACACCACTAACTCAATAACAACTTCGCCTCAGTGTGATAACAGCTTTTACAACTTCAACACCAATAACTCAACAAGTATATATTCTATGGAATAACAACTCCAAGTAAGGTAGTTCAACAATTAAAGAAGTAACGAGACATTAAGGAAAGCAATAACTTCAAGTAAACCATATAAAAGCAAAATAACAATAAAAGGTAGAACAAGTGCTACAATGTCAAATAAGCATGTGAGACTAGATAAACAAATGTATGTGTGGATTAACAATAAAATAGGTGACATGTTATAACAACTCAACTAAAGGCATGGAAATAGTCTAAATGGCCTAAACCTGTCAAATACCGCATATAGCCTGTGTACCCACTAGTCACCTTGCGTATACGGCTTTCGCATAACACAAATAGCATAATCAGCCCAAATCCTATGGGGTAGTTTCTCCAACACAATGTTAGACAAGATACTTACCTCACACAAGCTAAATCATCCCACTAGTAAGCCTTTTCATCGCAAATCTAACTCCGTACGGCTCAAATCTAGCCAAAATAATCTAATACCATAAATACAAACCATAGGAAACTATTCCAGATAATAAAGTTATAATATTTAAAGAAAATCAAAATTCCAACCCCGGGCTCACATTTTGGAACCCGACCAATCTTTCTAAATTCGAATACCCATTCAATAACGAGTCCAACCATACTAAAATTATCTAATTCTGACCTCAAAGACCTTCAAAACCTAAATTTATAATTTAAGAAGTTTTCTCAAAATTCCACAATTTTTCAACTCAAAACACTAATTAAAAACAATGATGGATTCGTGAATAATAATCAAATCCGAGTCAAAAATACTTACCCCGATCAAATCCTTGAAAATCCCTTCCAAAATCGCCCAAACCCGAGCTCTCTAACTCAAAATATGAAAAATAACTCTAACCCTCGACCTAGTCCCTTTTCTGCCAAGTTATTCCACACCTGTGGACCAGCAGCCACTTCTGCGGCTGCACACCTGCGGAAAATCCATCACCGGTGCGGCCTGAACTAACTCAGGGACATTCCGCTTCTGCTGCACAAAATGTGCATCTGCGCTTCCGCTTATGCGGACAAGGTTTGCTTCTACGATCCGGCTTCTGTAGAAGCTGACCGCAGATGCGGTCTCTCACTGCTTGCTCAAAGTCCGCTTCTTGGTGGGGTAGTCGCTTCTGCGGGTGCACACTTACGTCCAAGTGTCCGCACCAGCAACCTTCCCTATGGCCTGCCTCCTTCGCTTCTGCGATACCCAGTCGCACCTGCGACCAAGCCCACTGCAGGTGCGATGACACCTAAACATCAATTGTAACGGCACTTCCTCCTAAGTCCCAAAATGGACCCGAATCAATTCGAATCATGCCCGGGTCCCCTGGGACCCGATCCAAACATACCATCATGTTCCGAAACATATAACGAACCTACTGGAGGCCTAAAATCACATCAAACAACATCAAATCTATGAACCGCACCCCATTTTAAGCCTATTGAATTAATGGACATTCAACTTCTAAAACTACTGCTGAAACACATCGAACCAACTCCGATTGACCTCAATTTTTGCACACAAGTCATAAATGACACAACAGATCTATTCCAACTCCCAGAACCGAAATCTGAACCCGGTATCGATAAAGAAAACTCTTGGTCAAACTTTTCAACCTTCCAAATCTTTAACTTTCCAACTTTCGCCAATTTAACCCAAAATGACTTACGGACGTGCAAGTCAATATATGGACACACTCATAAGTCCAAAATTATCATACGAAGCTATCGGAATCATCAAAATTCCATTCTGGAGTCGTCTACATAAAAGTCAAACTCCGATCAACTCTTTGAACTTAAGCTTCCTAAGTGTCTCCATTTACTCTGAAACTCACCCGAAGCCAAACCAATCGCCTCGACAAGTCACATAGCCACAATTTAACATAGAGGAGGCAATATATAGAGGAATGGAGCTATAATGCTCAAAGCAACTTGTTGAGTCGTTACAACAAGTAAAGTAAAGACAATAAAGGCAAGTACAGGCATGAAACCACGAAGATACACAAATAATGAATGCAAGAACAAATAGAGGTAAGCAAATATTGATCGAAGAGTGAATAAACTGAAATATGTAACAACTAAATAACAGATAATAAATTAGGCATGAATAACAAGTAAGGACATGTAACAATCAAAGAAGGTGACGAGATATAACATGGAATAAAATATGGCATAAAGGTAAATATCTCAACATGCATGCTTTAGCCCATGACAATGCATATAAACTCATCACCTCGCATATACGCCATCCCCACACATAGTTCACGTACCGAATAGACCAAACAAGTCCTAATTTCCTCAAGTCAAAGTTAAACACGACACTTACCTCTTTCCGCAACCAAATCAACAATCAATCATGGTTTTCCTTTTGAACATGCCTCTAAACCAATCGAATCTACTCAATTATCTATCAAACAACCCAAAACAAGCTTTAAAATCTACCTACTAATTAAAAAAGTTCATTCTTTAGCTTAATTGAGAAAGTCAACAAAAGTCAATCTCGGACCCTCTTGGTCCAAATTCGAGATTCAGATCAAAGTCCGATTAGCTATTTACCTTCGAGCTCGGTTATGTGATTTGTTTTGAAATTCGATCTCAATTTGACATCTAAATCTCAATTTTATAAAATCCTTAAATTCTACTCAAAACCCCTAATTTCTATCTTAAATTCATAGATTTGATATTAGAAAATCATAAAAAGTAGTTGAAATTGATTGAAAACTAGCTAAAGATGCTTACCAATGAATTTGGGAAGACAAAGCTGTTCAAAAATCACATCTAGAGTGTTTAGAGTTGCAAAATGGTGTAAAATGAGCTAAGTCCCGATTTTTCCCCCTTTTACCTAGCTGCAGACGTCGTTGTTTGCAATTGCGATACACGCAAATGCAAAACATTGATCGCAAACGCGATCAGTGCATCAGACCGTCAAACGTCGCAAATGCGACAAAAATCTCGCAAATGTGATTAGCCCCTTCTTCGCAGATACGAGCTGCGCTTCACATTTGCGAAGCTGCCACCCCCAGCTCCAAGTCGCAAAAGCGACTCCAAGATTGCACATGTGATCACCCACAGTCCGCAAATGTGACCATATCTTTGCATTTGTGAAGTCAACTGCCCTCTCTAGATATCGCATTTACGAGTCCGACTTGGCAAAAGCGGGACTCGCAATTGCGAACAGGTCATCGCAAATGCGAGACCTGCGGACTTGAAACACCAGCAGAATGCATCAGAAATCCCAAAACCATTCTGCAATGCACCCGAAACTCACACAAGCCCACGAGGCTGCAAACTAAAATGCACACAAGTGTAATAACATTATACAAACTCGCTTTCTAACTCAAATCATCCAAATAACATCAAATAACAAGAATCGATCATCAAAACTCAAGATTTCAACTTGAAAACTCAATTTTCACAATCTTTAACATAATGCGCCGAAATGCGCTCCGGTCACTCGAGACCCCAACCGAACCTGCGTACAATTCCAAAAACATCATACGAACCAACCAAAATCGTCAAAATACCGATCCGATATCGTTTACCAAATATATTGACCATGGTCAACCCAAACCTTATTTTATGTCAAAAATTACTTTTGCTTCAAAATTTTACCTAAAAGCTTTCTGAAAAGTGACACGGACCACGCACGTAAATCAAAAAATATCAAAGAATCCGTGAGAGGTCTCAGAACACATAAATTAAGTTTAGTACTCAAAACGATCTATCGGGTCGTCATATTTTTTTTTTGCACATTTTCCTAAAAACTTTTGCTCACTCGAATTTCGTTAATTTCAGGTATTATTTGGGTAAAACATTAGAAAACCGTGGAATTGGTGGGATCGTGTTCTTGCTGGTAAAACCCAAACTTTGTGGTGACTCTACTGGTTATCTGTCGAACTAGAAGGCTACTTGATCAATGAGTTGTACCCACGCTTCAAGAGGTTATAACCCATATAACTTTGTACGCGGTAACTGTCTAAATTACATGTGATTTTGATACTAGAATTGCTTTCATTACATATAATAATTCAACAATCTAATCAGGTTTTTGCAAGAAGTTTGACCGATCATATTAGGATGTCTTTTTCTCATAGATAAACAGAAAATTTATTGAAATAACAGTCCAGTAGGACGTGCAGCGCAAACAAACTTGAGCTGCTACACCGAAACGGAGACGGAGTGGTAAGACCATGAATCGTACAGAAACATATCACTTATTCTTCTATCAGGGACATGTGTAAGAAAAATCCAGGTCAGGAAATAAAGCTAATTGAGATTATTACAACTCGGAACTGAGCGTACCACGTCTTTACAGACGTAAGTCGATATCTTTAGCATATTAAACTATCTAAAACTCCATATTTTTAGCATTATATCCAACATGAAGGGGATGTATCAAATCGAATATATTCTATCCGATTCACTTTTACTTAACCACTATACTAAAAATATATTTTTACTTTTACTTGTCCACTATATTAAATCAAGAAAAAGCAATCATTTTTTCCTGTTTTATCCTTATCATTAACTACTTATTCCCCGAGATCATTTTTCAAGATTTTTGAATATATACTATCATTATTATGGGTAAAATAGTAAAATATATATTTCATTTATTATTTTTTATGGGGCGTGAAAAGTCTAAAGTGGACAACTAAAAGTAAACAAAGGAAGTAATTAATTAATCATTAGTTGCTCAATAATCTTTACTTTGTTTTCCACATATTGCACGTGAAAATGATCTTCTATGGCTATTTACAATTTGAATAGAAAAGAATAACCTTTTTCAGATCCTTTCTGTATTATTTTCATATCTATTATGTATAAAAATGCAGATCTCTTGTAAAAAGGACAAAAACTAAAAATAAATTTGTAAATGGCGACAAAACCATTTGACCGGCATGTTGAAATGGTCTTTTATGGCTACTTCAACTAGAAAAATATATGCTTTTCTTTCTGTAAGCCTACAATACAATAACATCATCTGTAAATACATGTAGTATAAATATGACATTTATTTTGGCAACTTCAACTTGAAGAATATAGTAAGCATTGAGTGCTATTTATAGTTGAGGTGGTCCAAAATTTGGTACTTAAGTTGCTGTACAATTCTATTTCAGTTACCCTTCCCCAGTGGATGAGGTCACCCATTAAATCTAGAACCAACCACTTGCTTAGGTGTTCTAATTGTATGGAAATTAATTTTGAGGACCACTTTTTATTGAATTGACATTTGAAAGCCTCAGGTGTTGGCTCAAAATAGGATCACAGACAATCATTTGTTCCTAATATTATGATGATCTTTTTGGTCATTTTATTTATCACGTCCCCAAAAGAAATTTATTTTCTCTTAAGCAGGTTTATTTAGTAGCATCCACAAGTACATGTTCATCATATTATATTAAAGATGTCTATACAAAGCAGCATTTTTCTACATATTTAGGTTTTTGACAAAACGATCATGTACATTTATATATCCAAAGATATAGCAATCGACTTTCCAGATCGTTTACCTTTGCAAAAACTATTCTCCAGCAAGTTTAGAAATTTAAATTTTATATTTTGTAAAAATTATAACTTTATCAACTCTGTGGATCTAGATATTATATAGTGGTGACTAGTGATGAAAAAAGAAAAGACATTGCATGCATGATACTATTAAGGGATAAGGCTTGTATTGGTGGAAAAAATAGGCATGACATGTGGATCAATAATATGATAACGGGTGGAATCTATATCGGGTCATTAAAGAAAGATGATGAGGCACGGATAAAATACCCACGGTATTTTATGAAAGAAGATATCGTACCTGACAGCTGGGAAAGATGAAATAGGCACGAGATGCATAAACACCTATTATTACCATCCATGAATCAGTTATAAATATGAAAAGGGAATCAACATTATCCCTGATTATGTGCCATCACCTATTATTACCATAATCGTTACGAGTAGATTTAGTAACGAGCAATTAATGCAGTTTATGTTAGTAACATGTAAGAATTAAGTAAGGGAACAGTTACAACTGTGTATCCTTATATAAGGGCCTTTAACTTATTTTGTACGATCATCTCAATATTCTCAAATATAAGCAATCACTCTTTTACTTTTATTTCTACTTGATTAAAGATTCTGATCCATAATTCTGGGGAAAAAACAGCGATCATCAATAAGATTTCTTTCCTTCATTTATCATTTCAATTGCGTGTTTTATTTTCCCATTTTTCGAAAAGTGAAGTAAATTTGGTTATTAGAAACCCGATTTTCTTCAATATTGACTTTGACCATAAAAATTACTTTTTGACAAAATAAATTGGTTCCGTTGCTGGGAATCTAATAATCTGTTCACTTTTTAAATTTTATTTTTAGCAACAAAGCATGTCTACTACTAACAAAATTGATCAGGTGGGTGAGAGAGGAAAACAAGGTGGAACTTTACTACACCACACACCCACAACGACTCCACAACGCTCACGAAAAAGTTCACCTGAAAGGTCTGCTACTCATACTGATGGGCAACAAGTAGGCAAACAAGACAACGAGCAAGATAATTTGAAGCAGATGATTGCACAACACGTTAGTGAAGCTTTACGTGCTTTTCCAAGTGGGTTTCCCAATGTTGTGTAGACTCCTCCACCATTAAATGCAACTCTATAAAACCCACGTTAAGGACTTGACAACTCAAGAAGTGGAGAAATACCAAACGAATCCATAGACGGAAGATCAGGTACACCAAATAATTTTAATTTGCAAAGTTTGGTACTAACCTTGCAGAAACAGCTCAAGAAACAAAATGAGCTGATAGAACAGATACCTGGAGTACCACCAGTGATTAAAGGAGTAGATATTGTCAAATATTCATAACAGCACTGGAAGCCAAGTGCGGCACTTTTGCCAATTTTCAAAAAGTTCAAAATGCATGATATTCCTAAATATGATGGGACCACTGACCCACGAGACCACGCCACCGCATTTAACACGGGAGTAAAGGGCAATGACCTGACCAAGCAGGAAATTTAATTAGTTTTGGTGAAAACATTTGGCAAAACCCTCACGAAAGGGGCATTAACATAGTACTCACTCTTACCTGGAAATTCTATTGACTCTTTTGCTGAGCTTGCAGATTCATTTATAAAAGCACATTCGGGAGACAAAAAAGTAGAAAAGATGATAGATGATATATTAAAAATAAAATAGGAAAATACGGAATCGCTCAAGGAATTCGAGGATAAATTCCATCGGGAAAGGATGATATTACCACGAGTACCTAATAACTGGGCGGCTTTGGCATTTGCAAGTAATTTGAATGACAAAAGTTCAGAGGCCATGAGAATATTGATAAAAAGTCTATGGGAGTTTCCTGCAACTACTTGGATTGACGTATACAACATATACAGTACGAAGTTACGAATAGAAGAAGATACAGTTACCTAACCAAAGGTAGAAGAAATGCACGGATCTAAACATTCAGAAACAGAAAAGAAGTCTAGTAAGAATAGGTACGATCCTTATACGGGACCTACAAGACGAGATTCCCGATCTAAACATGAACACGCACAGTTTGATTTAAGATCGAAACAAAAGCAGACCAGTTCTTCCTCCTGATTCAAAAAGGAGCGGGATACAACTAGAAGCAATGATTAAAACTCTCAAGTAAGAATAGGAGATTAGAATTTCAACATCAGTACATTAGAATTGGTAGCTGTTCTAAGAGGGACGGTGACAAGGTGCGATGGCCAAAAGAGATGGGGTCAGATCCCAACAAAAGGAGTCAGGAATTTTGATGCGAGTTTCACAACAATCATGACCATAGAACATCAGATTGAAGACTCTTATAGGGAGAAGATGAGTATTTATTGAAGCAAGGATATCTCACCGATCTGTTCAGTGAAAAAGGAAAACAATCTTACATGAAAAATAGGCAAGAACCACCAAAACCCCTATCACCAAAGAGAACAATAAATGTTATAATCGGGGTTGAATAACGTACACAACATCAAGAAAGACATTCAAGGTTACTGTTACCCACGAGAAACAGTTTCGTCATGTTTTGGAAGGAAACAACATAATGTTTGACGAAGAAGATGCGGATGGCTTGATCATTCCTCATAATGATGCACTAGTAATATCTCTATTTGTCCATGATACTAATGTTAATCGAGTTTTGATTGACCCAGATAACTCAGTAAATATCATTCTACTAAGAGTAGTGAATGAGATGCAAGAAAATGATCGAATCATACCGAAGTCACGCTCATTGTTTGGGTTCGATAATTCAAGTGTCCACACAAAAGGAGAAATCATATTTGCTACATTTGCAGAAAGTGTCATCAAAGACACTAAATTCCAGGTGGTAGATGCAAAAGTGACCCATATCATAATCTTGGGAAGGTTGTGGATTTATGACATGGATGCGGTCCCGTCAACGTTGCATCAGGTCATTAATTTCCCATCATAGTGAGAAATACATCAAATCAGGGGAGATCAACAGGCATCACGAGATATCAACTCAGTGCAATTGCTAGTGCCACATCCGAGGATGGAGGTACGAAATAGTAATTAAAGAACTCAGTTAAGGATAATCCAGTACCTACCTCAACTAGAAGTCCAAGAAATCAAGCTGATATAGATTCAAGGCCTGATATGATTCATGAACCAGAGGAAAATGAAAATATCAAAATAAGCACGGAGGATCTCAAAGTTATATTATTCATTCACTGGCCTGACAAAATATTTTTCATCGGAACAAACTTGACCTTGGAAATAAACGGTAAGTTAATTCAATTTTTATGTGCTAACGCCAATTGCTTTGCTTGGTCGCATTCAGACATGACAGGTATACCACCAGAGATAATGACTCATACGTTGAACGAGAACCCATTGTACCCACCTGTCAAACAAAAGAAAAGGATGCAAGGAGCATTTAAAAATCAAGTAATCCAAGATGAGGTAGAAAAACTTTTGAAAATTGGTTCAACTCGAGAGGTAAAGTACCCTGACTGGTTAGCTAATACTATCGTAGTTCCAAAAAAGAATGGAAAGTGGCGAGTTTGTATGGATTATATCGATTTAAAAAAAGCTTGCCCTAATTATTCGTTTCCATTACCGCATATAGATCCATTAATTGATTCTACCGCAGGTCATGAACTTTTAAGTTTTTTAGATGCATATTCTAGTTATAATCAAATAAAGATGTATCATCTAGATGAGGAAACGACTTTGTTTATTACATACAAGGGGACTTATTGCTACAAGGTTATGCCGTTTGGTTTGAAAAATACTGGAGCAACGTAGCAAAGATTGGTCACCAAAATATTTCAAGAACACTTGAAAAACACCATGGAGGTTTACATTGACAATATATTGGTCAAATCAGGACAAGTAGGGGACCATTTCCAACACTTGGCTGAAACCTTCGAAATTCTCTGAAAGTGACATGAAGCTACACCCTGAAAAGTGTGCCTTTGGTGTCGCTTCATGTAAGTTTTTGGGATTTCTTCTTTCTAACATGGGAATTGAAGTGAATCTCGCTCAGATCAAAGAAATTGAGGAAAAGCCAGATGTACTTACAAGCAAAGAAGAGGTACAGAGATTAACAGGTAGAGTATCAGCTTTAGGAAGGTTTATATCCAAATCTTCAAAAAGAATATTTTAAATTCTTTTCAATATTGAAAAAGCAAAATCAATTTGAATGGAATGATGAATGTCAACAAGATTTGAAGGATTTGAAGTCATATTTATCGAAACCGCCCCTGTTAGAAAAATCGAGGGACGGAGAAAGATTTCTTATTTACTTAGATGTGTTAGAAAGGACAGTAAGCGCGGTGCTGGTACGTGAAGACAAGGGTAAGAAATCTCCAATCTATATGTTAGAAAATCTTTATTAGATGTCGAGACACGGTATCCTTATTTAGAGAAACTTGCATTAGCATTAATTATGGCATCAAAAAAGTTACAACTCTATTTTCAATGTCATCCTATTTCTGTTATAACTACTTTTCCACTAAGGAATATATTCCACAAGCAAAAGTTATCAGGAAGATTAGCTAAATGGGCCATAGAGCTTAGTGAATATGATATTATCTATCAGCCTAGAACTGTCATAAAATCCCAGGTACTAGCAGATTTCGTAGCTCGAACCCACTTACTAAAACAGAAAGAGAGGTACGAGTGTTCACCGGATCCAATATGGGAACTTGGACCTTATATACCTACGGTTCTTCAACGTAAAAGTAGCAAGTTTGGGATTTATTTTAATTTCACCTTCGGGAGAGATTATAAGACAAGCAATAAAATGTTATCCAATTACTAATAATGAGGCAGAGCATGAAGCTGTGATTATAGGTTTAGAACTCGCGAGGGAGCTTGGGATTTAACAAATCAGAATCAAAAGTGACTCGCAGCTGGTAGTAGACCAAAATCAAGAAATTACATGACAATAGAAACACGAATGCAGCAATACCTAGAAAAGGCAGTTCCATACATAGAAAGCTATTCAAACACCCAGGGAAGAAAACACATAAGATGATGCATTGGAAATCTGGGGTCCGTGGCTGATGTGTCAAAAGTTGAGAATGCAATTGTGGTGCACTTGATCCATTAAGCCCTTGATCAAACCAAGAATGAGGTAAATTTGAATAATTTAACCTGGAATTGGAGAAACGAGTTTGTGAATTTTTTACAGTATAGAATTTTACTGGAGGATAAAAAGAAATCCCAATTGCTACGATTGAAAGTTGCTCAGTATTGCCTAATATAAGGGAATTTGTATTGTAAGATGTTTGGAGGACCCTTAGCACGGTACTTTGGACCATCGCAAACTGAATATGTGATGAGAGAAGTGCACGAGGGACATTGTGACAATTATGCCAGGGGAGTATCGTTGGTGAAAATACTAATAAGAGTAGGGTACTATTGGCCAAAAAAGGAAGATGAAGCGGAATTTGTTTTTAACAAGGTGCGATAAGTGCCTGCGATATGCAAATAACATGCATCGACCAGCAGAATTGCTCCATTCAATCATATCACCGTGGCCATTTATGAAGTGGGGGATGGGTATTGTAGGTCCTCTACCTCAAGCCAAAGGAAAGGTATAATTTTTGTTAATTCAAACGGATTATTTTTTAAAGTTGGTAGAAGCAGGTGCCTTTAAACAGGTACGAGAAAAAGAATTTATGGACTTTATTTGGAGAAATATAATATGTCGATTTGGAGTTCCAAGGGAAATTGTGTGCGATAATGGGCCACAGTTCAAAGGTGCGAAGGTTACTGATTTTTTCAAAAGTTGGAAAATTAAATGAGTTACTTCAGCGCCCTATCATCCCGTAGCTAACAGACAAACTGAGTCAAAAAATAAAATCATAGTCAACAATTTAAAGAAGCGATTAGAAGAATGTAAAGACAAGTGGCCAGAAGTGCTATCGGGGGTATTAAGGTCTTACCAAACAACGGCAATAATATGTACGGGAGAAACAACACTCGCTTGTTTATGGTATTGAGGCCTTAATTCCAGTAGAGATAGGAGAAACAAGTACAAGGTAAACGCATGCAAATGAAGCATAAAATGAGGAAGAACTTCGTATAAATTTAGATTTTATAGAAAAGAGAAGGGAAGCAGCTTTGATTCGAATGGCAGCACAATAGCAGAGGATCGAACGATATTATAACAGGAAGGAAAACCTAAGATATTTTACGGTTGTGGACTTTGTCCTCAAAAAAGTATTTTGATCAACACATGTGGCAAATACAGGAAAGCTGAGTCCAAATTGGGAAGGTCTGTATCGAGTTAATGGCATTGCTGGAAAAAGAGCGTATGAGTTAGAAACTATGGACGGCAAGGTGTTACCATCCTATAGGAATGCAGTCCATTTGAAGTAGTATTAATTCTGAAGGATCTAATACCCACGGTCAAGTATCATAAAAGTTTATTTTTTACTTTGTTCATTTAAGTTTTACTAACCATTTTAGATGATAGGCAAAAAGCTAGCCAGTACCAAATGATGACATTAGACCCGAAAGACACGCGAAATACTTAATTATTCTTGGTCTAGGTTACAACAATTATGATAGAAAGGGTTAAGCAGTCATCATCTAAAATGTTACCTACGAGTCCGTGTGTATTTTCTTTTTCACGGAAAGGACCAAAGTAAGGAGCTAATCCAGTATTCAAGATTTCATGCTTCAATGCTCAAATACTAGGGGAACTATGTATATGGAGATGTACGCAAAGGAATAAGATGTACACCACGAAAGCATAGCTTAGTAAAAGGAAAAACCTTCAAAAGAAAATGTCAAATTTTCAAGCTCGCAAAAGAAATAGAAATAAAGAGTTGAAGAACCTGCAGAAAACTCCCACGAGCTTTTAGGTTAAGGACATAAATTTAGTCATGGGGTAAACATACCCGCACTTGTAAACTTGCTATAAAGAAAGTAGTTATGAAAATGTTGTACATAAATATTTGTTTGAAAGTTCAAAAAAACTTCTTCAAATTACCTCATGTTTCATATCTTTGCGCCAATATGAAGATGAGACGTCATCTTTATTAGTGTTGTTAATAAAAACGGGCCAGATTTAATAAAAATAACTCGTGCATATTAAGATGCGATATATTAGAGCATCGCGAATGCAATTAAAAGCTCAAAAACTTAAAGAGCAAAAAGCATAATACAAAGTATGCAACGAAACAATATTAGCATTGACATCTAAAAAACAAGGAAGGAAAAGCTTCCCACAATCAATTTCAAACAAAAACAAAATATTTCATAAACACCAACAATACAAAATCTCTAAAGTAAAGGATGAAAAACTAAGGAGCATCATCAACAAGGGTGGAAGGATCAACTTGAGAAGATGAAGGTTAGGCATCTGTTTGGTCAGCTGTGGGACCGTCTCCATCACCTTTGGAACTTTCTTCCTCGGGTGTTGAAAAGCTTTGATGTTGCTGAGTATTTTCAATTGCTTCTTTAGCATTTACAATCTCAGCCTCGAGGTCAAATCCTCCCGGTTAGCGTCGATCAAAATCTCTAGACGGGTATTTAAAAAAGCCCAGTTAACATCAAGTGTTAGTTTGTCTTCGAGAGCTTCATAGTCTTTCCCCAGTTATTTAATCTCAACCCTCAAGTCTTCTTTTCGGCTTATGAAACTTCATAGGATGCCTTCAATGGTTCAAGAGTACACTCTAGGAACTTAATTTTATCGTAAGAGACACGAAGATCCTCTTAATCTTGAGTGAGCATCTTAACTAGATCACTAGCATACACCTCCTTCTGATTTAGAAGCTCTTTCAAGCTCCTAATCTCCTCGGTAGCCTTTGAATGCTGGACAACAAAGGAATATTCTATTATGTCCTTCTCTTTTTTAACTTGGTTTGAAGAGGCCTTCAAAACCACTAACTCAACAGTTGTTATCTTCAATTGTGGCTCCAGAGCCCCTCTGTCTTCAACAAGGATGTATTTTTCAAGTTGAAGGCTTTCAAATTGTTCCTTCCAGTTGCCAGCTTCAATACGCAACTCAACCACATGCTGATCATTCCAGGATATCCTACTCATTAGCTTCATACATGTTAGATTGATCTGCAAAAAGGCGAGGTAGAAAAGCTATTAACTTAGAAGAAAATGAGGAAATGTAAGGAATAAGGATATACCGTAAGGGCAGAATGAATAACATCATTCATTAAGGTTAAAGAGCTTTGAGACTCAAGCTTATCCCTATCCACTGGGCCGATCAGCGGTTTTAACCATACTGCAGCTCGGCAAGATTTCTTTAATAAATTTCCACCATCGGGGACTTCAATCAACACCTTCTTCATGCTTTGTCTCCCTCTAGAAGGGCCAGCATCTTCACGAGAGGTAGTGGTAGGTGTGGTAAAAGAAACAGCTGCAGATATGGTAGCAGAAGAAATGGGAGGATTAACGGCATGAGCAACGACGGTCATTGAAAGGGCCGCAAGTGATGACTCTTCATAAATGGGGCCAAAATCTTCTTCACCCTCAAATCCTTGAGCGAAGAGTCTATCAACAGGACTTGAGGGGGGATTACCAGAATGGTCAACATCTTCATCTTCAGAGATGTCCAAATGCACACTCTCTAGTTCATCAACAAGATTGAAAGACATAGAGCCTGAAGGTGGAATGGTGGCTTCATCATCTAGAACCAAGTGGCTTCCTCACTAGAGAGCCATCTTTATCATCCTCTTCTTCTTCATAGTCACAGGCTTCAACATTCTTCCTCTTTGAAGAGGACACGCTCAGAATTTGTTCCTGCGCAGTGCTGACAGAAATCCTAGCAGTAGGAACAGAAGCATGACTGATGCCACGATTAGCAAACCATAGAAACAACGAAAACTGGTTAGAGTAAAAGAAGAAATAATAAGGGAAAATCATGGTAATGAAGAATACCATGGTTTTTCACTTTTCACTCAAATCTTTGGGAAAGAAATTTTCATGATCTTTGTTCCATAGGGGCGGCAGTTAATATTATTTCTACCAAATCATGAAAGTCGTGAAGTTCACCAAGAACTTCCATGATTGCTGAAAAATGAAAAACGTATGAGAAAACCAAAATCCTAAGGGAAGTAGAAAAAAGTGAAGAAAGGTACTCACGTGCAAAGTTTCATTTCTCAGGGAAAGACATATTTTCATCTCCCATTAAGTCACGAGTGGGAACAACTACGAACCTGGCATACCAGCCGCGGTGACGATCATCTTCGGGGCTGACTAAAACTCTTTTGCTCCTCGCCACAAGCGAAAAAACACCTTCACGAAAGGGTTTCGGGGAATACAAATGGAGTAAACGTTGAAAAGTAAAACGGGCTGAAACTAAGCTTGATAGATAACGAAGGAAAGCTACTACACTCCATATTGTCGGATCTATTTGACCAAGACACACATTAAAGTAACGACAAAACTCAATGATTACTAGGTCAATAGGTGGTTTGAATCCTAAGGTCAAATGAATAACGTTCACGATAAGAGGTTATTAGATAATCAACACTTGGAACTACCACAAAGAAATTAGGTTCCCAGTTGCATTCATGACGAACTAGGTGAAGAAGACAAGAAGTGATCAAAGTAGGGTAACGATCAACAGGGTCAAGTGATGTTATATGGAAGAAACCTGTTTTCTCATAGCTTCACTGTTTGATATAAAAGAAAACTCTTGAGGAATAATTTCAGACACAACAGGCTCCTGCAAGGGTTCATTATAGTGTTTACCTCTAGTTGAAGATCTAGGAGTTGTTGAAGTCTTGCTCTGGAAGAAGAAGGTTTTGCAGTATTCTTCTGGGAAGGGGTAGAGCTACGGCTTGATAAAGAACCTACGCTACAAAGTCTATCGCCTCTTCTACTCCTAGTTGGGTCAGAAGGGAAAGGAAGTTCATCAACGATGACTACTTTACGAGGGTCTGATGATGAAGAATGATTTGAAGAACATGAAGTCATCTTTTAATAAAGAAAGTACAAAGAGAGGGAGAAATTGCAGAAGAAGTTGGAATATGAATGCAAGAAAGAAGAAGAAAACTTTGAGTAATATGTGATACGGTATTTATAAAGTAAGGACCTTCATTATAAACCGTCATCATGAAACCGTCACTTCGAACTAACGCGGCCGCAGAAAATCCTAAAAAGATGTTATAAATTGTAGAGCCAATTATAACGGGACACGTTTCTCGGGCATTAAATTGAAAGGGTGTACATCGCATTGCTTCGGAAGAAAATATAATAATGATTGGGAAGAGGCGGTAAGACATTCCTGCCATAAATGGACTTATTACTTCCCGAATATTCAGTTGAGAATATTCAGAAAGTGGGAGGACTATCCTGTATTGGTGGAAAAATATACATTACACATTGATCAATAATATGATGACGGGTGACATCTATATCGGGTCATTAAAGAAAGATGATGAGGCACGGATAAAATACCATCGATATTTTATGAAAGAAGGTACCGTACCTGGCAGCTGGGAAAGAAGAAATAGGCACGAGATGCATGAATACCATAAAAGGGAAGATTCATGAATCATTTATAAATATGGAAAGGGAGTCAGGATTATCCCTGATTATGCGCGATCACCTATTATTACCATAACTGTTACGAGTAGATTTAGTAACGGGCAATTGATGCAGTTAATGTTAGTAACGGGGAAGAATTAAGTAAGGGAACCGTTACAGTTGTGTATCCTTATATAAGGTCCCTTACCTTATTTTGTACGATCATCTGAATATTCTCAAATATATGCAATTAGTCTTTTACTTTTATTTCTACTTGATTGAAGATTCCGATCCATAATTTTGGGGAGAAAACAACGATCATCAATAAGATTTCTTTCCTTCATTTATCATTTCAATTGCTTGTTTTATTCTCGTATTTTTTGAAAAAATAAAGTAAATTTGGTTATTAGAAACCCGATTTTATCTAATATTGACTTTGACCACAAAAACTATTTTTTGGTTAAACAAGACGGGAGTAAATCTCGTCTCAAAGTTTTATGCATTGGACCTTCCACGATTTATAATGTGTTTAATTTATCCTAAGATGAGTATATATATAATTATCAATGCTACATAAAAGACTGAATTCTTGAAAAGCACTTTTGTATGTTAAAAGTGGCTATCGTGATGTGGGGGCAATAACGAATTACAACATACCTTTCAGACCAATCTTATGCTGTGCCTCTTATGTTGTTAATCCAATAGATCTCATGAAAGTTAATTTGGAATTGATCACTTGACGCTTGTTGTTTATACACATCGAATGTTGAAGAAGAATAAAATGACACAAATCCTATTTATGGCATAAAAATCAGTCTTGTCTCACATAATCACCGACTTAAATCTCTATTCCTCACTAAATTAATCTTCATCGATCTTGATGTTTAGGAAACATATATATCACTCTAAATTTTGAGAAAGTGATTGGTTACCCGTCGCCTTCTGTTCTAGCTAAATTATCAATTTTTTCCTACTTTCAGTACTTTAGTTTATAGGAGTGTATTAATTTTTATTTTCAATATGCTTTAGACAAGAAAGTAGTAAGAGGACATTGCAAATAATGATTCGGTAAAAGGTTCCAGCAACCACAAAGCTTCTTCACACACACATTTAGGTTGCGTCACACACACACATTTAGGTAGCGTATAATAAACCTTTGTGATCCAGTCCTAAGTTGTTTTTTGGCTACAAAAAATAAGTTTGTAAATAATTATAAAAGCATTTGAACGACATGTGGAAATGGTTTTTTATGGCTACTTCAACTAGAAGAATATAAGCTTTTCTTTCTATAAGCCTACAATATGGGAACATCTGTAAAAAGATGTAGTATAAATGTGACATTTATTTTGGCAATTTCAAAGAGAAGAATGTAGTATATAGTTGAGGTGGTCCAAGATTTGGTACTTAAGTTGCTGCACAATTCTATTTCAGTTGCCCTTCCCCAGTGGATGAGGTCACTCATGAAATCTAGAACGAGCCACTTGCTAAGGTGTTATAATTGTACGAACATTAATTTTGGCGACCACTTTTATATAATTGGCATTTGACAGCCTCAGGTGTTGGCTCAAAATAGGATCATAGACAATAACTTGTTCCTAATGTCATGCTGTTCTTTTATGTCATTTTAATTATCACATGTACAAAATGGATAAAAATAACAGTTATCTATTCATATTATCCACTAAAAATGGAATAAAAATTACACGGGGCGTCCTATTTGATCGCCTCCATTTAACATATACCCACTTTTTAAAATTATTTTAACTAGTACCCAAAGTTTAAACAACTTCGGGCATTCTTCTTCTTCATCTTCTTCTTCTTATATGGTGTTTGTAAACATATTTTAAGGATAGTTTATGATATTTTACGGTTGTGTGTTGATGTGGCGCTTTATTTTTTTTACTATTGCTTAGTTTTCTTCTTCTTCTTTTACTTAATTACAAAATAAGTTCGTTAGATTTATTATTGTGTTGATAAATTGATGATTGGGGGTTTGTTCTTGTTAATATTCAGAGGTTATATTTCAAATTTAAGCTGATTTGGAGTAGATTTAGGTGTTAAATCGTATAATGGATTGTTAAAATTCGAAGAACAAATTTTTGTTTCCGGGCAATTTGCACGTCATTCCTATTTGGCCTTAAGTGCATGAAAATGTTGGTTGCACTTCAGATCTATTTGGCATTAAGTGCATCTGAAGTATAATTTTTTCACTTCAGACTTATTGGCCCTAAGTGCATGAAACCACTGGTTGAACTTTAGACCTATTTGGCTATAAGTGCATCTGACGTGTAATTTTTTTTACTTCAGACTTTTTGGCCTTAAGTGCATGAACCATTGGTTGCACTTCAGACCTATTTGTCCTTAAGTGCATCTAAAGTGCAATATTTTCACTTCAGACTTTTTGGCCTTAAGTGCATGAACCATTGGTTGCACTTCAGACCTATTTGTCCTTAAGTGCATCTAAAGTGCAATATTTTCACTTCAGACTTTTTGGCCTTAAGTGCATGAACCATTGGTTGCACTTCAGACCTATTTGTCCTTAAGTGCATCTAAAGTGCAATATTTTCACTTCAGACTTTTTGGCCTTAAGTGCATGAAAATATTTATTGCATTTTAAATCAATTTGGCCTTAACTGCATTTTAAGTGCAATTTTTGCACTTTAGACTTAATTGGCCTTAAGTGCATTGCACTGCAGACTAATATTTTGTAACATTCACAACCTTAGCTCATACGAGAAAGGGAAATATAGGGGAAGAAGGACAAAAGGGAAGAAGAAGAGATGATTTTTATGGAGGAAATTAGATAAATTTTTCATACATGCCAATCATTGCAATACAGAATATAAATAACGACTAGACTCTGCCAATCTGTTACCTAGGGATCTGGGAAAGTGACATTTGGCAGCCTATGACATCACCTCTGCTCAAACAACTTAAGGACTGAAATTTAAATTACATTGGACTAATTTGTTACTAATAAAACTATAGGGCTAGAAGAGTAAACTATTATCAACTAACATAACTACTACTCATTCTTATGGCAAGCCCTTCCTCTTATAGAATCTTGTCCTCAAGGTTCAAAATGTGGAAACTGAGATTTGATGAAACTAGAATCTTCCCAAGTGGACTCTTCAAGAAGCAAGTTGGACCATTGAATCAAAACTTGTGTCACTGCCTGGTTTCCTCTGTTGATCATTCTTCTTCCTAAAACTACAACTGGCTCAGTCATAGGAATACTATCAGGAGTACATGTAGGAGGATCAACACATGCAACTATATTAGTGCCAATTTTCTTCTTCAGATAGGAAACATGAAAAACAAGATGGATTTTTGCTGTGGAAGGGATCTGTAACTCATAAGAAACATTGCCAATCTTCTTGATAACCTGATATGGACCATAAAAATTAGATGACATTTTGAGGCTTTTTCGGATTGCCGCAAAAGACTGCCTATAAGGCTAGTTTAAGATAGACCCAGTCTCCAACTAAAAATCCTCTGTCAGTTCTATGTTTATCTGCTTGCTGCTTCATCATGTTTTGAGCCTTTCTAAGACTTTCCTACAACACTTTAGTCCTCACTTGCCTCTCCTTTAGACATTGATCTACAGTGTCAACTTTACTTTGATCTATCAATTCAAATGTCATTTGTGGAGGCTCATAACCATAGACAACCTGAAATTGGGTCATTTGTATAGCAGAGTGGTAAGATGTATTGTACCAAAACTCAGCTAAGGAGAGCCACTGGCTCCATGCTTTTGGTTTATGACTTGTCATGCACCTGAGATATGTTTCAAGACATCTATTTAGCCTTTCTGATTGGCCATAAGTTTGAGGATGGTAAGATGAGCTTATGTGTAATTCAGTCTTCAACAATTTGAAAAGTTCTCTCCAAAAGATGCTTGTGAACACTTTGTCTCTGTCAGACACTATGCTTTGAGGAAGACCATGTAACTTATACACTTGATCTAGGAAGACTTTAGCAACCTGGGTTGTATTTAATGGATGAAGGAGTGGACTGAAGTGTGCATATTTGCTGAACCTGTCAATCACCACTAGAATAGTGTCCTTGCCCTCAGATTTTAGAAGACCTTCAGTGAAATCCATAGAAATGTCTCCAAGGGTGGTCTGGAATTGGCAGGGGTTGTAGCAATCCTGGAGGTGTTATGTTCTCAGTCTTGTTTCTTTGACAGGTATCACATTCTTGTACCGCTCTTTGGATATTTGTTTGCATAGATGACCAATAGAATAGGGACCTCAACCTTTTATATGTTGCTAATACTCTAGAGTGTCCACCTATGGCTGATGAATGCATTTCCTTGATTAGTTGATGTCTCATGTTACCCTTGCTTCCTATTCATAGCTTACTCTGATGCCTCAACAGTCCATTTACCAGCTGATTGGTTGCACTTCCACTGGGATTTTGTGTAAGGTCAGAAATGAGCTGGTTCACTTCCTCATCTCCTTGATAACTTTATAGTACCTCCTGATCCCAAGTTGGTCTAATGCTGGTGATGGCATTACAGTGTCCTGAGACCTTCATAGATAAAGCATCAACAGCTGAATTCTCACTTCCCTTCCTATATTGAATGTCAAAGTTTAGACCAAGTAACTTAGTTAACCCTTTGTGCTACAACATGGTAGAGATCCTCGGTGTTTTAGGAATTTGAGACTGTAATGATCAGTCTTGACTGTGAAGAAGTTATGCTGCAATTAGTGTCTTCACTTGTCTACTGCTAGAAGTAAGGCCAGTAATTCCTTCTCATAAGTGGATAGTCCTTGATGTTTAGGGCTGAGAGCTTGACTCAAATAGGCTATTGGGTGGTGATCTTGCATGAGAATGTCTCCAATACCCAAGCCACTAGCATCAACTTTCACTGTAAAAGGCTTGGAGAATCAGGTAAAGCCAGGACTGGGCCTTAACCATGACATTTTTTATCCTTTCAAATACAGTTGTAGCTTCTTCAGTCCATGCAAAATTTCCCTTCTTGAGTAGTAAAGTCAATGGTTTGCTAATGACTCCATATCCTAATATGAGTATTCTATAATAGCTAGTGAGCAATAAGAACCCTCTTAGTTCCTTGATGCTTGTTGGTCTAGGCCACTGAAGCATTGTTTGTATCTTAGTTGGATATGTTTGTACTCATTCTCCTGAAATGATGTGGCCAAGGTAGTCCATTGTGGCTGAACAAAAGAGCATTTGGATCTCTTAGCATATAGTTGGTGTTGTCTTAAAAATTGAAGCACACCTTTTCCAAATGCCTCAAGTGACTACTCAGGTTTAGATTATAGACCAAGATGTCATCAAAAAATACCAATATGAACTTCCTTAGGTATTGGCCAAAAACCCGGTGCATTAGTGCCTGGAATGTAGCAGGAGCATTAGTCAACCCAAAGGGCATGACCTTAAATTTCCATAGTCCGTGGTGTGTTCTGAATGCAGTCCTGAACTCATTAGATTCCTTCATCCTTACTTGATGGTAACCAGCTCTAAGATAAGATCAATTTCAGAAAATAGAACTGCCCCTTTGAGTTCATCTAGCAAGTCTTCTACCACTGGGATGGGGTATTTATTTTTGACAGTCATTGCATTCAGCTTTCTGTAGTCAATGCATAACCTCCATCCGGAGTCCTTCTTCTTGAAAAAGAGAGTTGGTGATGCAAAACTAGATTGGCTAGGCACCACAGTCCTAACCTTGAGCATTTATGTAATCATTTGTTCAATTGTATCCTTTTGGTCATGGGAGTATCTATAAGGCCTCAGACTGAAAGGGTGAACTTCAGGCATTAATGTGATGGAGTGATCACAACTTCTTTGGGGAGGTAGGGCCTTTGGTTCCTCAAATACATCAGCATACCTTCATAACAGCTCCGAAACTGGTATAGGTACCTTAGCTTCTGGAGTTTGTTTGGATATGTCATACAGTTGCACCAGACAATAACTGCTTCCTTGTTGCAACAAGTTTGCTGAATCTTCTACAACATCAGACCATACTGCTACATATCAGTATTGCCTTTAAGTGTGATGAGTCTGTCTTCTTTTAGGAAGGTCACACTAAGAGGCCTTGTGTTGAGGATGACATGAGTGAACTGGTCCAACCAATTCATTCCCAGTACCATGTCGTAGCCACTGATCTGTATGACTCTCATAGGAAATTGAAATTCTTCTCCCTACATAGTCTTCTTGTCAAGACCCAAAATCCCTCTGAATTAGTCGTGATGACACATAGTCTCTAAAACTAGGTAAGCCTAACACATACCGAAATGATGACAGGTTCTACTAAACAACTATTAAACATGAACCAGAAATTTTTAAATAAACCAATAGTCTCAACATGATACAATATTCCAAAATCGGTAGTACAAGTCATAAGCCTTTCTAAGAGTAACTCTATATAATGAATACATCATTGTTCCAGAATAATAGGAAATATATACAACAGAAGGTGACTTCGGAGCCTGTGAACATCAAGCAAGTGTACCTTGAAGTCTCCACCCGCACAAGCATAAGTCTCAAAAACTATCTCTATACGAAGTACCTGGTTCTGTACAAAAATATGCAAAAGCGTAGCATGAGTACACCACAGTGAGTAACCTCGGTAGAATAGTGATGAGGCTACGTCAAGACACCTACCGAACATGTAAACCTGTGCAGGATATGACTTAAAGCTAACAACGAAGGAATATCAATGTAATGCCAATAGCAGAAAGAATTCAAATTACAAACAACAGTGAAGATAAGAGGAATACGAATGGCAACGAGAAATAACCAAGTAATTAAGCAACAACATCGTCGGGCTACAGATGAAGTATGAATGTGTTCAAGTAGGTAACATGATGTCAACTCAACCAAACAAATCATTCCTAATACATGAATTTCATTAATCCCACTTCCCGTAAACTCAGATCATAAGTCACTTCGCACGGCAAAATTCACGTGCTACCAGGTACATAGTATCCATGTCAAATGCTATAAATAATACTCGAGGGATCTATTCATATATAATAAAGTAAAATTGCAGTTTCTAAACCAAACAGGAAATCAATGGAAAAATGAGTTTATTTGGAAAATATTTGGGTGAAGAGAATAACATTTTCAAATAAAATAAAGCATCGGATAAGCTATTGATGTGAATATTGAATTTAATAAATTAAAACATAATAGTAATTCCTTTTTAAGTAAAGTTGTCACGACCCAAACTCTCCCTCTGTGAATCGTCGTGACGGCACCTAGTCTCTACGACTAGGTAAGCCTAACACTTGCGAAAACGAAATGGAAAACATGAAAATTAACAACTAACAGTAACAGATATTTTTAATAAGCAATTGAGATGCCGCTCGGAATATACAATAATCAAATCTTGAAATATACAAAACACTCTCAACACCCGGAACACCATAAGTCACAAGCTTCTACGAAGTTCTAACTATTCTATACATCAGTGTCTATAGAAATAAGAGAAGAATCAACATAGGGGATATAGGGGGGACTACGGGGATCTGCGGGCGCGGGCAGATGTACCTTGAAGTTCTCCGAAAAACAGCAGCGACTGCAACTAAGGACGAGGCTAGTAAAGGGAACCTGGATCTGTACACGAAAAATATGTTCAGGAAAGGGCGTGAGTACACCACAACGGTACCCAGTAAGTTCCAAGCCTAACCTCGGTCGAGTAGTGACGAGGTCAGTTCAAGACCCTACTGGTATATAATAAGTAAGCAGGAGAGTATAACAATATAATAAAATACTGGAATTTAAACAAAGAGAAACATAGCAAAGTAGCAACACAGAACATAAGGATAAACAGCAGGGGATCTCCCGAGATACCGTCTCGTAGTCCCAATAATAAAGTGCAAGGAGATCTCCCGAGGTACCACCTTGTAGTCTCAAAAGTAAATATACAGTGAGAACTCTCGAGGAACCGCCTTTTAGTCTCAAAAGTAAATATGCATGGAGAACTCCTGAGGAACTGCCTCGTAGTCTCAAAAGTAAATATGCAGGGGAATCTCTCGGGATACCGTCCCGTAGTCCCAAAGTAAATATGCAGGTCAAACAAATGAATATAACAGTTACAACACGAAACCTATAATTTAGACTAAGTACAAGTCAAGAAAGAAGCAGGATTCTTCTAAACATGCTGCAAAGAGTTCAAATAGGCAATTACGACATGTAGACATGCTATTCTAGGCTAACAGGATAACTACACATGCTAGCATACTCAGATAAGATGAAAACAGGCTATTACTCGGTAAACAAAAATCAGGTTTTTCCACAAATAGCTCGTGTACGCACTCGTCACCGTGCGTACACGGCGCTCACATATCATAACAACACCAAATCCTAAGGGGATTTCCCCCGCATAGGGTTAGGCAAGCCACTTACCTCAAACCAAGCTCAATCAATCCGTAACAATGCTCTTTCCACGAATATCCGGCTCTGAATAGCCCAAATCTAGCCAAAATCAATTACATACCATAAATACAACTATACGAATTACTCTAATTAATGAAATCAAAGCTAAAGCAAGAAATTAGAAAATCGCCCCAAAATGTATCTCCGGGCCCACGTATCAGAATCGGATAAAAGTCACAAAATATGAATACCCACTCACTCATGAGTTCACTCATACCAAAATTACTCAAATCCGATACCAAAATCTCGATCAAAATCCCAAAATTCGGCCTAAGAACTTTTCTCAACTTTTCCCCAAATTTTCAACCCCAAATCCGAAATTAAATGAAGAAGACAACTATAGATTAATGGAATACAACCCAAAACGAGTTAGGAATTGTTACCCCAAAGCTTCCTTTGAAAAGCCCTCAAACAATCGCCAAATCTCGAGCTCTCAAGTGCAAAAATGAAGAATACAATAAAAGCCTCGTACTTAGCCCTTTTTCAGCTAGAGATCTCGCTTCTGTGAGCCTTCAACCGCATCTCCGGTACCGCACCTGCGGAAATACCATCGCAGGTGCGAAAATCACTTAAGGGGAACTTGGTCCGCATCTGCGAACAAGGGTCGCATCTGCGGGCCCGCACCTGCGCTCCTCTTCCGCTTCTGCGTGTCCGCTTCTGCGGATCTATCGCCGCACCTGCGGCCCCAGCTTGACAGGGCCAAAATCGCTTTTGTGGCTCCATGGCTGCTTCTACAGCGCCACCTTGTGTCCCAAAGTGCGGAGGTGCGATTACACTAGGTGCAGCAACTTCAGTAGCTTCGGCAATTGCATAAGTCTCAAACTCAATTCGTTAAGCATTTGAAACACACTCGAGGCCCCGGGGACTTCAACCAAACATACCAACTAGTCCTAAAATACCATACGGACTTAGTCCTCAAACCACGTCAAACAACGCTAAAATTACTAATCATCCTCCGATTAAAACTTAAAGAACTTGAAACTTCCAAATTTGACAACAGAAGCTGAAACTAACCAAACCACGTCCGATTGATCCCAAATTTTGCACATAGGTCATATTCAACCTTATGGACCTACTCCAACTTTCAGAATCGGAATCCGACCCTTATATCAAAAAGTCCACTACCGGTCAAAATTTTCAAAACTTCGACTTTCACCATTTCGAGCCTAAATGAGATACAGACCTCCAAAACACTATCCGGATACGCCACTAAGTCCAAAATCACCAAACGGAGCTAACGGAACCGACGGAACTCCATTCCGGAGTCTTCTTCACACAGTTCCGACTACGGTCCAAATCCTAAGGCTTAAACCTCCATTTAGGGACTAAGTATCCCAAAACACTCCAAAAACCAAACCGCAAACCTCCCGGCAAGTAACAATAGCAGAAAATAGATATGGGAGGAACAGTTAATAGGGGGTCAGGGATACAACCCTCACAACGACCGGTCGGGTCGTTACAAAAGTAGAAACATCAGATGAGGTAAGGAAATTAAGTTGAGAAATCGATTAAAGTGAAATATGACGACTATTAAAAATAGTAAGGTACCGAAAGAAATGAAGAGTTTTAACTTAAGAGTCATGTAAGGTAAGCAAGTTAATAATTCTTTTATTTAAAACCGATATGTTAATAACCACTCAACAGGATATGAGATAATGACTCAGCGTAGTAAATTCATCTTGAAAATTAATTCCCCACAATAATAGTAGTAGGAAAGGAAAACAGGAAATGACGGCAAAGCAGTAAACTAATGACAACAACTCAATCCTTGAAAATCAGTAAAAATTAGATATGCCAATCCTCAAAGTCTCGTACGAAAAAATCGAAGCGAACACAATACAACAAGGAATACAAAACACGTAAACTGTTGCGGCGCGCAACCCGATCTCCACGTACAACACTATCCTCCCTTATTCCACCATGTAAATATCAATAACAATAAATAATAAGTAAATATATATGTTGCAGCGTGCAACCCGATCCCACCATATAATTAGAGTCAATATCATAATTCTCCCTTATTTCACCATATCAATCCACCCTTATTTCACCTGTTGCGGCGCGCAACTATATCCCACCATATCAATATAAATCCACCCTTATTTCACCTATTGCGGCGTGTAACCCGATCCATTAATAAATCAATAACATCAATAATTCAATACTCAATTTACAAAAATTTCTACAATCATAAGGTATGAGTACACAACAATGAAGGAAACACGTAACAATCAAGGAACACAACAAATATTACAAAAGAGCAACATGACAAGTGAAGTAGTTACGACAATTAAGGCAAGTAGCAGATAAGCACGAAGTCATGGAAGGGACTCAACAAAAAAAAGGTAACAAGACAATAAGAAAGGCAACAACCTCAACTAAAGCATGTAAGGGCAAAATGACAAGTAAAGGATACAATAAGTGCTAACAACATCAAATAAAGCATGTAGGAACAGAATAACAATGAAAGACATAACCCATCAGGACAACTCAATTAAAGGCATGGAAAGAGTCTAGATAACCTAAACTGGTCAAATACCACATATAGTCCGTGTACCCACTCTTTACCTTGCGTACACAGCTTTCAGGTAACACAATTAGTACAATCAACTCGAATCCTAAGAGGTAGTTTCCCCCACACTATGTCAGGCAAGACACTTACGTCAATTCGGCCAAAACAATACTCAAATTATCTTTTCCTTTACCAATTCACCTCCGCTCGGCTCAATCTAGTCAAAGACGACTTAAATACATCAAACAATGCAAGAAAAAATAATTTCAATTAACAAAGCTATGATCTTTATACAATTTCTAAAAGTCAACAAAAAGTCAACCCATGCTCGCCGTGTCAAAATCCGGGTCCAAGGGTAGGTCTTGATTATTCATAGCCCCACTAATCCATATACGTGTTTTGTTTCCAAATCCGAGTCCAATTCGACTCTCAAATCCAAATTTTTGTATTTCAAAACTTTGGAAAACATCGCCAAATTTTCCCTTAGATTCACATGGATTTGATGTTAAATCTAATATATATTCACTTAATTTAATTGAAAATTGATTAAAATTACGTACCCAATAGTTTGGTATGAAAATCCTTTCACAACACCATCTCTCATCAAGGCTAGAGTTTAAAATATGGTAAAATGAAGCTAAGTCTCGAAATACTCGGCTATATGCACGTTGCAGATGTCGCATTTGCGACACGGGGTTCGCAAATGCGAACTCCGCAAAAGCGAGCATTCATCACAAAAGCGAAACAGGAGACTTTCTGCATAGTCACATTTGCGACCAAATTCATCGCAAATGCGAAGACATATGCCTCGCAAAAGCGAACAATCACACTTCGCAAATGCGAGAGATTTCTTCGCAAAATGAGAATTCTTCCACAGCAACCCAGTTTTGCAAATGCGAGGGAGGCTTCGCAAATGTGTTGGAACCAATACCAGCAAACATAATTTCTAACAAAACATTTTGAAACTAATCCGAAACTCACTCGAGCCCCCGAGGCTCCCAACCAAACACCCAAAACCATCCAAAAATGTAATACGAATTCGCTCACGCGATCAAAATATCAAAATAACCTCTAAAAGCATGAATCGGACACCAAAATGCATGAAGATCACAATAAACTTCAAGAACTTCTAGAATCGCAACCAAGCGTCCGAACCATATCAAATCAACTCCAAATGATTCCAAATTTTGCAGGCAAGTTCCATACAACAAAACAGACATATTCCAAGTTTCAAAACCAAAATCCAAACCCGATAGCCTTAAAGTCAAACCATGGTCAAGCCTAGAAAAAAAATTTAAACCTTCAAATTGCTAACTTCCACCAAATGATGTTGAAACCCTCTAGAAACATACAAATACAAATCAGGCCATACCCCCAAGTCTAAAATTACTATCCGGACCTTCCGTAACCATCGAAACTCCAATCCGAGGTCAAATACTCAAAAGTCAAATCTTGATAAATTCTTTCAACTTCGAGCTTCTCAAATAAGAGTCACTCCTTAAAATCATTTTTGAATCACCCAAAAACCCGAGACGATGATGCACGTAAGTCATAAAACACTATGTGAAGCTACTTGTGACCTCAAATTTTCAAACTAAATGCAATTTCCCAAAATGATCAGTCGGTCGTTACACCACTTGAACTTGGGACGCCATTCTTCACTGAACATTTGTTGTCCATTTGCCACTACTACCCTCATGGGTTATGCTGTAGGATATACCATTCCCACCATAATTTTATCTACCCTTGGGCAAATAAAGCTGTGAGTTGAACCACTGTCTACTAGGATTAGTACAGATAACTTCTTCACCCTTCCTTGGATTTTGATGGTAGAAGGTGAAGTACTCATACCCAATGCCACATTCATAGATAGCTCAGCATGCTCTTCTTCTACCACAGGAACAGTCTCTCCTACAGGTTCTACTACTTCACTAGCATCATGATACACTTCCTACTATTCCACTCCACTAGCTCCTATCAATAGATTCAGAGTTTTTGGTTTACACTGATTGCCAGGGTAATACCTCTCATGACACCTGAAACATATATTCTTTTCTCTCATTTGGTCATAAATTATGTTTTTGGGATGGTTGGTGCCTGCAGTACCAAAAGGGCATGCCTAATTACTTTGGTTGTTATGTGTTGGTGGAGTGTTTCTGGTGGGGTAAGTGAGTTTAGGAGGTTCATTATAAGTGAGGGGAAGATGGCTATGAGAATATGTGATTCTTGGATTGGTGGGTGGGTAGTTTCTGGTGGTTGGTTGAGAGGGTCGATTCAGGTGTTTTTGCAGGGCTTTTAAGGCATCCTCTTGAAGCTTGGTTACTTCATAAGTATCCAAAAGAGTTATAGGATTATATATCATGGCCAAGTGCTTGATTTCAGGTCTCAATCCACTCACAAAACTAGCTACAAAGTGCAGCTCATTCAGGTGAGGGTTGATCATCATCATGTGGATCCTAACTCTTCAAATTTCCCTTGATATGCCTATGTATTCCCTTCTTGTCTCAACATACTAAACTAGTAAATGATATCTAGAGGTCTGATATAGCCAAACCTCCTACAGATATCTATACAGAATAAAGGCCAAGCTACTACCTCCCCCCTCTGTCAATAACATAAGCATCAAACCAGTTGTCAACCTTATATTTTATGTGCATAACAATGTAAGTCATTTTCTGATGGTCAGGTACCTTATAGATTTCGAAACACCTGTCACATTTTCTTATCCGAGTCCTGGAGTTAGTTCCATCAAATTCTGGAAATGTGAGCTTGTATTTTGGGGTCTCTACTGTTGTTAGTTGCAGAGATTGACTCCCAGCTTCCATAACCCCAACTGGACTGGGTAAAATTGGGGGCTGGGAAGTTCTATGCGAAGGAGCAGGTGTAAAAGCAATACCTCGAGCATCAGTAGCAAAAGGAGGCGTGAGTGGAGCTGTAGAGAATATTAGTTGTCGAACACTACCTCCACCGGTTGTTCCTCCAACAACGAAGGAAGCCCTTTGAGCATATGAAGATGCAGTCATAGGTGACTGTGTTTCCAGTCCATGATCCTTCAGTGTCTGTTGAAGAATCAACTCTAGTTGCCGCTGAGTTTTCTGCATTCTGAGCTTGAGTATCATCCATTTTATCAACTCTAGTCGATATAGCCTTGAAACTCGTGGTTAATTGCTGCATCCGAGTATCCAGTTTTTTTATGCTATCCTCAATACCTTTCAGTTTCAGCCATGGTGGTCAGAGGACTGCTACTCTGATAACAAATGTAACACTAACAACCTTAGCTCACACAAGAAAAGGAAATATCGGGGAAGAAGGAGAAAAGAGAAGAAGAAGAAGAAGAAGAAGAAGAAGAAGAAGAGGAGGAGAAGATTTTTAGAGAGGAAATTAGATATATTCTTCATACATGCCAATCATTGCAATACAAGTAAATATAAATAACGACTATACTCTGCCAATCCGTAACCTAAGGATCCGGGAAAGTGACATTTGGCAGCCTATGACATCATCTCTGCTCTAACAACTTAAGGACTTAAAGGACCGAAATTTAAATTACATTCGACTAATTTGTTACTAATAAAACTATAGGGCTAGAAGAGTAAACTATTATCAACTAACATAACTACAACTCATTCTTGAACATTTTTTTAACTTCAGACCCGACAAGTCTGAAATTGATCTTATAGTGGGTAGGTTTACAAATATTTTTGCAAAGTGGGTGTAGCTTCCACTGTGACCCCAAAATCGGGTATATATGCAAAAGCCCCAAAAATGGATTACCAATGTGTTTAACTTTTACATTTGTAAATACCCAAATTGGAGGTTCTTCAAGTTTGAGAGACTTGGAATTCTCCCAAAAGTGATCATATTCAAGAAGCCATGGATAATATGGATATCTATATTATCCGCTGGTTAACCCATTTTCTATCCGTATTAAATATAGGTTGGATCGAATAATTTATCCGTTTTGCATTACCTATATTCGACCCGTTCATATGCGACCGGGTCCACCCGTTTGCCATTCCTACATATCCCTAAAATAAATGTATTTTCTCTTAAGCAGGTTTATCTAGTAGCATCCATAAGTACCTGTTCATCATATTATATTAAAGATGGATATACAAAGCCGCATTTCTACATAATTTAGTTTATGAGAAAACGATCATGTACATTTATAAATACGAAGGTATAGCAATCGACTTCCACGTCGTTTACCTTTGCGAAAATTATTCTCAAGCAAGTTTAGAAATTTAACTTATAACTTCGTCAACTCTGTGGATTTAGATTTTATATAGTGGTCAATAATAAATTCATTGGTGATGAGAAAAGAAAAGATATTGCATGCGTAACAGTAATAAGTGATAACGCGGGAGTAAATCTCGTCTCACGTTTTATGCATTGGACCTTCCTAGATTTATAATGTGTTTAATATATCCCAAGTTGAGCATATAATTATCAATGCTAAATAAAAGACTGAATTCTTGAAAAGCACTTTTGTTTGTTAAAAGTATACCTGTTAATCGGGCCGGGCTGATCCGTTTACAACCCGGTTCAGTCCGGGTCAGCCCGGTACTATAGCGTGGGGGGCGGGGTGGGACAGGTTGGGCGGGGAGCGAGTTTCATACGAACAATTTTTTGATACCGGTGCACCGGAACCCGCCAAGCCTGTTAACCCGTTAACGGATTTTTAACGGGTTACATCCCGGTTCAGCCCGTTTTTCAACGATTTGTTTTTTAAATATTGCAAAATATCCTACTATTGCAAATGGTTTAGTTCATATTGCTGAAATTTCTCTTTTACTACATAATTTGAAGAAGAAAGAAGGATATACTTCTATTGTTGAATCTATGCTTCAGAGATTAGATAAGATCAGAACGGCGAAATCAAGAGCGTGACGAGGTAGATGGAGCGGAGGACCAAGAAATTGGAGATATAATGGTGTATGGTTCTTATTCAACCAATGTCGGAAACCAGAACCTCATGTTGACATGGATGAACTTACAAAAATGATGAAAAGCATGTGATGTACTATTTTCTTTTTTTTATAATTGTTGTAAACTTTTAATTTGCAAGTTCAAAAATAACAAAATCAAAAAAGAACTTGCAACTTAATTTGAAGTATTATATATTATTTAATAAAAATATCAAATGAAAGTCTTCGGAGCTTGATCCTTACATATTGCCTATTGGTCTTATTAAATAATGTTTTGTAGCCACTTACTTTCAAATTTCAAACGGACGGGCTAATTTTTTTTGTGTCCAGCCCGTCCCAGCCCACCCGTTAAATACCCATAGTTAAAAGTAGCTATCTTGAAGTGGAGGAAATAAGGAACAACAATAGACCTTTCGGGCGGCATCTAATATCGTCGTACTATTTCAAAATTAATAAAGACCAATTAGTATCTAACCTCTTATGTTGTTAATATAATCTAATAGATGAAAAGTTAATTTGGTATTGATTGCTTGATGCTTGTTTTTAATATACACCTCCAATGTTGAAAAAGAATACAATGACACAATGCCTATTTATGGCGTAAAATCCAGTCATGTCTCACATAATCACCGACTTAAATCTCTATTCCTCACTAGGTTAATCTTCATCGATCTTGATGTTTAGGAAGCATATATATCACTCTAATTTTTGAATGTTTTCGCACCGATTAAGGAATTAACATTTTACCATTAATTAATAATAAAATTAATCATATTAATCTTAATTTGTTAATTGAAAATATAACAAATACTTATAGACTCTTTACTCCAAGGGAAATCGTAGGAAAAAAACGTTAATTCGTTCTTGATATCTGGAAAAAATCAAATATTATAAATCATAAAAAAGAACAAAAAAGTTAATTAAAATAGACTGAAGTAAGTAATTTTTATTTTCAATATGTTTTGGACAAGAAAGTGGTAAGAGGACATTGAAATAATGATTCGGTAGAACTTTCCAGCAACCACAGAGCTTCTTCACACACACATTTAGGATACTTTCATAAGTAATGAAACCACCCAATTATTGGGTTAAAATTAAATAAGTCACTTTTGCCCAAGTTTAACTCGATAAACAAGTCGATATACATCATTAATACATTGAAACCATACTCTCTGCTTGTTAAAACTGGTTTAGATATCACATTTAACTCAGCAAATCCTGATCTTTTGCTTTTAACTTAACCTGTCCATATCTAGAGGCCGATAGCCCATACATTTGATGGGTTCAAGTGTTCAACCGAACTTTTTTTTTATTTTGACGGAGCATATAAATACTGTGAAAAAATCGCTAAATTGTTAACAAACATTAAATTTGAACCTATAATCTTAAATGTGCAATAGATTAATAAATCCTAAAAGATTGAACATATGAAGGTTAAATTCAGAATAAGTCCCCCATGTCTATATCCATACTTAAAACACTTTCAGCACGTGTATTTGCGCCCTGTCAGTCTCAAAATAACCAAATCTCACTTCTTTCCCGTAATGTCTCCTTCAAATTTAACGATCACCGTGAATGTGACTTCAAAAAGTCTTGATTATGAAAAGGCCCCTTAAACAACTACCAATTGCTCTCTGTAGACAACTTGTTGTATTTTCAAGCAAGAAAGTATTTACCAAAAAGGCAAAAACCCAACTACTTATGATCTTTACATGGTATTTTTCATATAGAAAATCAACATCAAAATGAGACCTTTTTAACACCAGAACGTTATGTTCTCCCAAAACCAATAGCTAAAACTATTGCCAACATTGGCCACCCAATGAAAATGAAAGCACAACCCCTGTTACGTTCTTGATAGATTTCTCCGACTCTTCACGTGAAGATGTACACAATTCCCATGAAATAAGTTGTAATAAATCCTCTTAAAGCCATTCCTTCCTATAAAAACCACCAGGAAGTTTAGAACATAGTTAACCATAAAACATATCTCAGTCCTCAGTATTCCACCATCACAATTCTTTTAGAATTTAAGACTAAATATCAACCCCTTTTTTCAATTCATTTTATTATCAATCAACTTACCAACCATTTATCTTTTGTTGTCAGCCAATCAATATGGAGTTAAAGAATCAGTTATTGAAACAAAGAAAAGGGTCAAAGCGCAAGAAATGTGGAGAGGAACTAGTGCAGCAAGCTGAAAGCAGCTCATCATTGTGGATGGTGAAAGCTTATTCTTCAATCTCCTACATTCTGAGAAAGGCCAAAGCATTTTACGAGTGGTTTTGCATTGGCAACGAAGAGTTGTGGCTGCAGAAGGAGGTCACGGAGGTGGATCCTTACTTCTCATTCCCTGTCCTTCCTGCTGTAACCACTGGATATTAAGCTTAGTTAAGTAGGTTATAGCCAGGTTACATGTTTCTAGTGTTATTTCGCCTGGTTACTAGTTTCACTTATTATGAACAGTTATTTGTAGTTACTGTATCATGATAGCGTAAGAATTTGCTAAACTATCCTAGAAGTAAAACTCTAAATTTGTATATAAGGAGTATTGGTTTGTCCTGTACTTAAACTTCAGAGTATCTTGTACAAATTCTTCTTGAGTACTTTTGGTATTACATGGGAACATTGGACTAACTCGAGAGAAATTGTCAAGAAGACCTCTTCAAAACTTAAATTGGTCAAGTGACCTCCTATTTTTTTCTCAATTTCTTTTGGGTTGGAAAATGGCTAAATGAGTGGGTTAAGGTGGATGGGGCCTTTTTAATATTTTCAAAACTTGTGGGTTACCTATAAGGTTTGAAAAACAATATTTCTTTCTTATTTTTCTGCCAACTTCTCTTTCATCTCTCTACTCTCTCTTCTCTCTCTCACTCAACCCCATCGACCACGGTGGTTTCCGGGGAGAAGGGACAAGAATCAAACTTCGATTTTGGGTGAAATCGTCTATATAGACCTAACAAGCACTGTATTGTTGCTCAGAACGTGTCAATTTTGGTAAATCCTAAATATATTTTTTCTCGTTTCTTACATTTGTGATTTCGGGTTTTGTAGAGTGATTCGTTCATGTGCATGTTCAAGATCCATTGGGTTGTGTACAACTATATCTTATATAGTGTGGGTGGTTATATTTGCTTCTTGGACTATCTCTGTGCTCTGTATTTTAGAATGTCGTCGGACTAGCGACCTAATATTTATTTATAAATATGTGGTCGTTTGTCTTCTGGTCATAGATGTTTGCTGGAATTGGGGATTATTTTCCTTATTCCGATCATCAATTTTAAATTATTAAATGTGACATTGTATATTTGCATGTAGGTAACATGAGGAAGAAATCAATTGCTAAGAAGCATATTACTTTGGCAAAGAAGGCAATTGCACAGCCTTCAAAGCCTCTAAACAGGAAAGAAAATGCAGAAACACAAGAACCATCGCTAAGTAAAGCAAATGTTGAACCTTCAAAAACTGCAACCAGAAAACGAAATGTAGATACTTCTAAAGCTTCCTCTAGTAAAGTAAATGTTGAGATTTCTAAGCGTGAGAAAAAAAAACAAAGAGCCATCAAAGTCTATCGGTAAAAAAAATAAGATCAAGGTCTAGATTAGTTGACGAGTACATACATGTTAGTAAAATATTTATTTCAATGAGCTTAGCATTATAGGGTGTTGATGAGGAAGAGGAAGAACATTTGGACATAAATTCATCACAAACTCAAATGGAAGAACATGTTTCCGAAAAATAATTGTCAAAGAAGAAAATGGCAGTGATGATGAAGCTTTAGATGGGGAGGATGATGAAAATGGTGATGATGCTACTCAGGAGGTTGATAAAAATGTTGAAGATGAAGAAGATGGTGATGAAGAAGATGATGAAGATGATGAACAACTTGAAGATGGTGAAGATAGGTTGGAAAGTGAAACATATGCAGCAGTTGAAGGTGACCAGGATGCTCTGTCAATTTCTGTGTTTGTAAAGGCGATCGATGCATCTAAATACAAATTCAGGAATTTTCTAAGAAAGCATAGATGCTTCCCGTCCAAGATTAGTGTGAGGTCTAAGATTCAATCTATTCCATGAGTTCAAGGATAAACATAGAACAGTCAAATTGATGAAAAATTTTAATAGTAGTTGTTTTGAACAGTTTGCAAAACTTTCAGAACACTAGACACAGTTCAATGGATAGCTTGTTCATTCCCTACTGATTCGCCGAATTTATTGCGCGAAGAAGCACGAGTTATGGTTTTTAGTTGGAGATAAGCCTGTTCACTTTAGATTGAAGAAGTTTTCAATGATGACTAGATTGAAATGTTGTGCCAAACCCAATAAAGAAGAAATGAAGAAAGTGATGGATAATGGCGAAACATTCTACGACAAAGTTTGTCAGTCTAGCGGGAAGGGGTGGAAACAGAGATGCTTTTGAAACAGTTGAAGTCCAAGAGGTTTAAGATTGCATTGGTGTGGTTTGTCCATTCAGTCTTGCTTGCAGGGGATAACATATGCGCGTCGATAAGAAGTGAATTTGTATGGCTGACTATTTAGAAGTTTTCATGAAATATCCATGGGGCAAGGAGTGTTTTAAGCTTACAATTGAGTACTTGAAGAAGGACATGTTGCCAATTTACAAATCATATATGAGAAAGAGTAAGGAAAATAAAATCTCTGGTAAAAAGTCCAAATCTGCTAGTTATGCCATGTATGGCTTCCCATGGGCATTCATGATATGTATTAAAAAACCTTCTCAAAATTTCTTTGCAGTTGAGTACTATTATTTTATTTCATGCAGACAAAAATTAATATTTTTTGGTTCATGAAAAAATATAGGCATGGACGTATGAAGCAATTCCGTTATTTGGTCGTAGTGTCGAGAAATCAAAGGTCGTATTGATGTCGCTGCCAAGGATGTTGAGATGGCACAACAAGAACGTGACATATGACCCTGATTGGGATCCCTTTAAGCAGAGAGTTGATGACCCTGGTGTGGTAAGATAGGGAGTGCAATAATACTTCACCAGTAGGTTAGACTCAACGAAAATAGGAGATTATCATAGACCTCGTTTATATTGTATGTATTACTTGTCTATTTACTTCTATCTATGCTATATTTGAGGACGTCCACCCTTACCTTATTCCTACCCTACGTGAGATGGATATGGACTCCGTGAAGAATTTGGTACCATACGAGGATGAGGTAGCAGATCCTATAATCGATCAGCTAGCGGTTGATTTGGAATGGATAACTGCCATTAAAAAGACACCTGGTACAGTGAGCTTAGAGACTAATGATGAAGTTGAGTTTGCGGATGATGAGCCTTTGGGTGGGAGTATTCCTGTTTCACCACTAGTGTTTGGTTTTTCTGATATTGATAGAGGAGAACCATCTAGGATGTGCAATGCTCAGCCAAGTGATACAGATGCGCGTGAATAGTTAAAGGTTGTGAATGACAAATTGGATAAGGTGTTGAAGATCTTTCGGGATATGCAAAATCAGAATGAGAGCCCTTCTAAAGTAGTTAAGTCACCTTGGTATAGGATTACAAGATTGCAAAGCAGATTGAGAAATGCTCCAATTTCTACAAGTAAGATGAGGAAACTGAAATAGATTAAGAAGAAGACACTGAAGATAGACATACTCAAATCAGTTGCGGAGGAAGATAAGAAACTATTCTATGAATGGTTTGACAATAAGGAGAAGTTTCCCAAAAACCTTTTGACTGGTGTCACGACCTGGAATTCTCACACCGGGGACCGTGATGGCGCCTAACATTTTACTTGCTAAGAAATCCAATGTTAGCTATATTTATTAATCATTTTTAACAATTCATATCAAATGACAAAAACAAAACTGCATAGTATGAAATAAGGTGATAAACTAATAAACGACGTAATCTAAATACAATCCTAGAAATTGGTGTCATGAATACATGAGTGTCTAGAATACTATAGATAATAGTCTGAATAAAACATAATTGTCTGAATCAAAGTAAACAGCTAGGATGACAAAGAAGGGGACATCAGGGTTGCGGATGTCGTGCAGTTATACCTCAAGCCTCCACTGATAGCTAGATCCTATCAATCTCACTCAGCATTATTGGGACCAACTCCGGTATTTGCACTAGTAGTATGAGTACAACCGACCCCATGTACTCTGTAAGTGCCAAGCCTAACTTCACCGAAGTAGTGATGAGGCTAAGACGGGTCACTTACAATAACTTGTACGCAATAACTTGTGGAAAAGGGCATGGTTATTAATGCAATATCCACTGACGAAGGATTTGATAACTTAGGCATGGCTCTAGTGAAAAATAGAGAAGATGATGTTTATACCCTTGTCCTTACCATATTAAAATATTTCAATGGTAGATTTATCAATCAGCATGAAACAGTTCGTACTCTACTAAATGGTCTTAGATGTAGGACCTTAGGTGAATTCAGATGGTATAAAAATACCTTTATGAGTAGAGTTATGGAATTACCCGAAAATAAGTATAAACATTGGAAAGCTAAGTTTATAGATGGCCTTCTCTCCTTATTTGCTGAAAGAGTAAGAAAAACTCTAAGAGGTAGCTACGGTGAAATTTAGTACAAAGATTATACTTATGAAAAATTGATAGGAGTTTGCACACAAGAAGGATTAAACTTGTGTAACGAGTTAAAATTGTCCAGACAGCTTAAGATGGATAAGCTGAAGGAGAAATCTCAATTAGGAGACTTTTGCACCCAGTTCGGTTTACCCGAGACTTCTACTCGTAGCAAGAAGAAGAAACATAAGTATCATAGATACCCTAACCCTGATAGTCCATACAAGAAAAAGAGATCTAGATATAGATCTAAGGAAGAACGTGATACTAGGAAAAACTATCGTAAGTCAAAGAGATTTATGAAAGATAGGTCTAAAAGAGATTTTGCAGACCTAAAGTGTTACAAATGTGAAAAATTTGGCCACATAGCTCCAAACTGTAAGCTTCAAAAATTGAAAACCTTAGAACTAGACGATAAGTTACGTGATAAGGTTTATAGTTTGTTATACACCTCTGGATCAGAATCGGATTATGATTCTGAGTCAGAATCTAAAGCTGAAGTCGATTTACTTGATTTATCTGATAGTGATAAAAATATTGATAATACTTGTACAGTTTGCAAAAGTAATACATGTACTTGTGATAATGAATTTTATAAAATACAATCTCAATAATAAGATTTAAACATGAAAAATATTACCTCTGATAATGTAATAGAACTTTTAAAAGAAGTTACTGACGAAAAACTTCGAGAAAAAATTATAAATTTGGCTGCAAGTACTAGTTCAAGTTCTTCAAAACCTTTTGAAAACTCAAAAAAAGAATTTGAATATTTTGTGCCTTATTCTTTATTAGAGGTTAATAACCGTCTTATAAATAAAAATACAACTCCAGCAAGAAATTCTTCTTTCGATGATTTAAAAGTTGAAGTTGAAAATTTGAAAAAAGAGATCAAATCTCTTAAGCAAAATCAAATCATTTGTGATCATAGGATTACTCAGATTGAAAAAACAAAGGTATTTCTGAAAATGATATTGAGGAAAAACCTATTACAATTGATTTTCAACATGATATGTTTTTGGGAATGATACAAATTGTAACCGCTCATAAATGGTATATTAAATGTACTATTCTAATTGATAATAGTTTTTCTATTAAAAAAATTGCTATGATTGATAGTGGAGCTGATGTTAGCTGCATTCAAGAAGGTTTAGTACCTACTAAATATTTTTAAAAAACTACTCATATGGTTAAATCTACATCAGGACATGCTTTAGACATAAAGTATAAATTGCCTAATACTGGTATTTGTCAGAATAAAGTCTGCATTCCTCACTTCTTTTTCTTGGTTAAAAACCACTTATACCCTCCAATTATACTTGGAACACCTTTTATTAACGCTATTTATCCTTTTACTAGCATAGACTCGAAAGGTTTTACAGCTACTTATAAGGACAAAAAGATAAGTTATACTTTTATGACAGATCCCGTAACTAGCGATATAAATGCTTTAATTGATATGAAGCAAAGACATATTAATTCTTTACAATTAGAATTATTTAGCATGAATATATTTGATACTTTAAAATCCACTAAAGTACATGAAAAAATTAAATTGATTTCAGAACAAATTGCTATTGATATTTGTGCTGAACATCCTAGTGCTTTTTGGAATCGAAAAAAGCATATTGTCACTCTTCCGTATGAAGATAATTTCTCTGAGGATGATATTCCTACTAAATCTCAACCTTGTCAGATGAACGCTGAATTGGTAAATTTCTGCAAAAAAAAAAAAGATTGATAATTTGTTACAAAAGGGTTTGATAAAACCCTCAAAATCTTCTTGGTCTTGCACAACTTTGTATGTTAATAACGCTGCTGAAAAGGAACATGGCATTCCTAGATTGGTTATTAATTATAAACCTTTGAATAATTATTTGAAGTGGATAAGATATCTCATCCTCAATAAAAAGGATTTATTATCAAGATTATATGATGCCAATATATTTTTAAAGTTTGATTTAAAATCTGGTTATTGGCAGATTCAAATATTTAAGGAGCATACTTATAGAACTGCTTTTAATGTTCCATTCGGACAATATGAATGGAATGTTATGCCTTTTGGTTTAAGAATGCCCCTTCTGAATTTCAAAATTTCATGAATGATATATTTAATCCATATCTGGATTTCATCATTATTTATATTGATGACATTTTGATATTTTCTAAAATATTTGAAATGCATATTAAGCATTTAGATATTTTTAAAAGGATTGTTATACAAAATGGTTTAGTTATTTCGAAACAAAAACTGAGTTTATTCCAAACTAATATTCGATTTTTAGGATATTATATATGTCAAGGAAAAATAACTCCAATTCAAAGATCTATTGATTTAGCTTCAAAATTTTCCGATATTATTACTGATAGAACTCAGTTACAAAGGTTCTTGGGAAGTTTAAATTATATATCGCCTTTTTATAAAATTTATCTCGTGATTTAGCCCCCTTATATGATAGGCTAAAAAAGGATCATAAAAACCCTTGGACTGATAGTCATACTATTTTGGTTCAAAATATTAAGCAAAGAGTAAAAGCTTTACCTTGTTTAACCCTTGCTAATCCTGCATGGCAAAAGATTGTCGAGACAGATGCGTCTAATATTGGTTACAGAAGGATATTGAAACAAATAAATTCCAATGATAATTGTGAATACTTGATAAGATTTCACTCTGGAAAATGGTCTGAAGTCCAGAGAAAATATGCTACCGTGGCTCATGAAATGTTAACTATTGTTAAATGTGTTTTAAAATTTCAAGATGATTTATACAATCAAAAGTTTTTGATAAAAACTGACGCTCAATCTGTTAAATATATGTTTAACAAAGATTTTAAATATGATGCCTCAAAATTAATATTTGAAAGATGGCATGCTCAATTAGCCCCTTTTGATTTTGAAATTCAATATAAAAAGGGAATTGATAACTCTCTGCCAGATTTCTTATCTCGTGAATATTTGCAGGATGGACCCCCATGGGTCAGAGGTAGAGGTAGAGGAAGGGGAAGATCGTCCCCATATTCCCAAGGGAGAACATCCCCGTCATACTGTCAAAGATCGTCATATGGATCCACATCAAACTCCCAAGTTATACAAATGGGAAAAAAGAGCTTGATAAATGAGAAGATATCTCTCAAAGGCGAATCCTCGTCAGGACCATCTGTTTATCTGGAAGATATTCCAGAGGATAGTCCGTTATACGCACACTTGCAAGCATGTTTGGCTGCTCAAAAGCAAAGTGATACTTTTGCTTCAATTACGAAAGAGGACAATGATGATATTAAGTCCTATGAGAAATTGCTTAAAAAAGAAATGATATTTCTTTTAGAAAATACAGAGATTCAGAGGAAAGAAGAGCCATGGAAGATATTCCAAAGGTACTTGATAAATGGATTATATTATCCGGGTGAGTCATACAAAACTCGTTCTTACTATGAGACTATTCTCACCAGTACAGGCAGCGCAGAATTTTCGCACTTTTCTGGTTATAGCACGGACGGAAATGTTTATAACTTCTCAAAGATTATTATCCAAGCTTTTGATAAAGTGCTCTATTATAATAATGATAGACATAAGCACACTTGGTTCATAAAGGTATGTGCAAAAATATTTACTAAATCAATTCCTAATTGGTTTTTAAATTGGTAGTGATACTACGGTCTAACAGTCAAGATATTACCTGACCTATTTATTATGTTACACAAAGAATGGACAAAAGTTTCACCAGATTTAAACGAGTTATACCACACAGATCATATCTGTTATTTAGAAAAGATTGACCAGATATATTTCTTTCTAGAATTCTCTATTCCTTAGATTCAAAAGTGGACTCCAGAGTTGGGATTCACCGAAGAACAAATTCCTTGTTTATACAAGATTTTTTATAATACTTTCTGGGATAAATTGATGAAAAAGGATCCCAAAACAAAGATGTTATACGGTCAAGAACTCTTGGATTCCATTAAAGCAAAAATCCAAGAATATTCCAGCATCCCCCAAAAGGAAAACATTGATGATAGCTCAGTTCGGCACATTGCCAGAAAGATTTCCTTTCAATAAGGGCATAAAGAAGAAATGATTAATGATTATTTGGAAGAAGTAAAAAGATATTTGCTTCGTTCCATCAACCAATATGAAAAATCTTACACTTTGATGCGGAGTGAGACTAGCAACGATGATATTGCAGATGATTCTCAACCTATTGAATCAAACAAGATACTATCTGATGAAGCCTTACAAAATACAGAAGAATTCCTCCAAAGGATGAAGGAGTTAGAAAAACAACCTAGACAGTGATAATTGTGGTCAACTACAGTAATAGCTGCCGGGACCTACAGCACAGTGAAGCCGCCGGAGACCCCGCTCAAATAGTAGATACATTGTTGCAATAGTAGAAACACTGTTTGTACAATAAAAACATTGTACAGGGACCCAGAATGTGGGACCCTCTTTTACTGTTTTAAGATTCGTTTTTTTTCTTATTTATAGGCGCATTTGTTCAGAGAGAGGCATCAGCCAAAACTCTCTCTCTCTCTCTCTCTCTCTCTCTCTCTCTCTCTCTCTCTCTCT
>AWOL01S0024439.1:6760-50303 GCA_000715115.1 Nicotiana otophora | reverse complement strand
GATGGATAAGCTTAAAGAAAAATCCCAGTTAGGAGATTTTTGTACCCAGTTCGGTTTACCCGAGACTTCTGTTCATAAGAAGAAGAAATATAAGTATCATAGATACCCCAAAACTCTCTCTCTCTCTCTCTCTCTCTCTCTCTCTCTCTCTCTCTCTCTCTCTTAAATCTCTCTCTCTATTGTAAGTACTACTTTGTAATCGAAGTTCAAGTAAATGAAATCTCAAGTTCTTCGTATTCAGGCCTTGCATCCCGGCCTCAAAAGGTATTTATTTTATTTTTATTTCAAGTCTTTCTTCTAGTCTCTCCTTTCTTGCCGTGACTATGTCCGGCTAAGAGATTTCATATCTATGTTGAATATCTAACTTCTCTCCTGTATACACCATGAAAGATTTGGCCTCTATCAAAATATAAAGGAATTGTTTAATATAGTTTCTTGGATTGGTTCCGAGATGGTGGTACAGTCTAATCTAGTACTACTCTTATTGGCTTTGCCTTAGTGGATCCGTCTAGCAAGCCGTGAACTTTAGCCCGTTAAACGTGGTGAAAAAGGGCATCTTCTTTTACGGTTAGAACCGCTAGACACATGAGCTCAATAAGAATATGTATTAGATTAAGACAGGCCCCTTGCTTGGGTAAAAGGTTAAACCTTCCATACAGTAAGCAAAATATATGAAAATTCTTGTATATTTCGGTTCTTATATCCTTATTGGCCGTGCAGATTACCGCCAGCCTTTAAACTTAAGGATACTAAATTAGCTAGATTGGGATAGCCGTGCGGATTACCGCCAGCCTACACGATCCTGTTAAAATGGTACCAGAGCCTAGGAACTTTCATGGTATATATGAGATAATCTGAAGTATTCGGCATAGGTATGTTATTTTTAAATGAATTTAGGAGAAACTAGTATGAAAAATACTAGACTTGAAGAGCTAGATATACCTCAAAACCTTGATTTATTAAACAAATGGACAATTCTTAAAGTCCCTATTAAAATAATTTATGATTATGGATGCTTTGATAAACTTTCTTCAATGCAACTAGTTAAAACTACTGAGCAATCTTTAGCTTTAAACTCGTCTGAACAGACTATTCAGTTGTTAAACAAACAAGATGTAGAATTATATAAACATCAGTATAATTATCTGCATGTTGGTATGGTTCAAATTGCTTTTAAGCCATTAACCCTTAAAGGGTTACCAGAAATATTTTTGGCTGCTCTTAGAGATGCTAGAAACTTGAATTTTAGACAGTCTCTAATGGGTTCGATTGAATCTACTATGGCCTATGGTCCAGTATATTTTAATACTCAACCCAATCTTCAATTATCTCTTTCTGATGTTAATATACTTGATGCATTGACAATAAATGTGAAAATGCATGATTATAATTATGCACCTGGATCTGAACTTATATCTTTATCTTATAGAATTTATTTTAAATTACTATCTACGTTAAACCCTAGATGTAAACTGTATGATACATCCGATCAGACTATATTGGTGGAAACCAATTTTGCAAAGTCTAAGGTCACCACGAGGAAACCTATTAAGTGGGAATAAATTAATTTCCCAACTACTTGGACTTTGGATTCGGTTATATCCCCAAGTCAGATAACAAATGTTGTCAGTAATACTGAATATTCTCATATTACTCAAAATCCAGATGGTAGGATTTGTATTCAATTTGATGATAATGGATCCACTTACAATAGACAGTCATTTTCTAATAATAGACTTCTGCCTGCTATTAGTCCTAGTTATAATAGGCATTCATTTACTAATTGTAGATTGTTGTCTGATATTCAATATATTTCTCCTGTTGAACTAGTTTATGGACTAGCTAGAAATCGTGTTGCATCTTTACATACTATTTCTACTAAAAGTGATAAGCTTGTTGAAAGGGTTAAGATTAACCCCCAAACAAATATTGTTCAGGATAATGATAATATTTTTGATAAGGATATTCCTTCTGCATCCGAAATGGATTTTGACCCAAATGAAGTTTAATGATCCCACACCAAATAGATTTTAGTCCAGGGTCACAAGCAAGAAATTATGTTCGAAAGGATTTCTTTAGTAATAAATGGAACCGGTTTAAAACTTGATTTTTTGATACTTATAGTAAAGAAGATTTAAATAATATTTCTAAAAAGTTTTATGAAAATTGTGCTTTACATAATCAAATTATGTATTTTGTTCCTTGGTTTATAACCACCTATTTACCGCTTTACATAAAGGTTTTAGAAAGATCTTATAAAGATGGGAGTGGTAACATTACCAAAGCCATATACCCACCTCAAGCACCTTTTGTTTTACCTAATAATACAGGTATTACGTTTACTGCATTTCAAACATTTATTGATGAAGATGTTGCTGCAGTCAGCATCGCAGAAATTAATAATTTGATTTCTCAAAATAATTATTTAAGTTTATATGTTAAAGTTTTGGGTGAACATATCAGTTCTCTTGATAAAAAACTTAAGGAATTAACAGTTTTGATAAAACAAAATGAGTAGTAGCAAGAAGATAACTGATATTGCCTCTACTTCAGGAAGCAAATCAGAAGCTCAAATTGTTCTTACTCATATTCAAATCTTTAAATGATTTAGAAGAATTTCTTGATAAAAAATTATCTGGTTTAAATATCAAACCTATTGATTTATCAAAATATTTTGCTGATAGATTAGATACCACTTCTGATTATAAAAATGAAGTTTGGTCAGAGTTTAATAAACTCAGAGCTTATCCCAAAAAGAATAGTAAGTATGTTGATAAACCCAGAATGCAAACTTATTATTATAATCGCCCTACTCCTCAAGATGTCTTAATAGAGGAACGTGATTGGAATCAGACTAATACGTCTTACAGTGGTTCCGAAATTTATGAATGGAATCTTGATGGTTTGACTGATAGACAATTGACTATTCTTGTGCATAGAATGCTTATGTATGCAACTATCTGTAAAAGTGTGCAAAATACAGATAGAACTATTTTGTAAAATGATTATTGCTGGTTTTACTGGTCAAGAACTCTTGGATGATAATAATAATAATAATAATAATAATAATAATAATAATAATAATAATAATAATAATAATAATAATAATAATAATAATAATAAGAAGAAGAAGAAGAAGAAGAAGAAGAAGAAGAAGAACAACAAGAAGAAAGACAGAAAATGGGAGTAAAGCAGTTAACTCATAAAAACGAACTCGAAATTCAATTACCAGAGAACCCAGAATATCAAGTCTCAAAAATATCGAGGCAAATCCAACAGTCACAAACAAATACAACATATACAATCTGTTGAGGCACGTAACCCGATCACACTATATCATCAACAGTAAATATCACAATCCGTCCTTATTCCGCCATTTCAATTCATTACTTTTCAATTTTCGTTGTAGCGTGCAACCCACTCCCCAAATATGTTTGATTAACAATAGCAATTTTACAAACAAAATCTACAACAACTTTTACATCAAGAGAGTAAATGTATAAGACAATGAAGAATCATATAATAATCAAAGAATCTCTAATAACTCGAATGTCTCAACCTTACCAACTCATTGGTATCTATCGATTAGACAACCCATACAAGTAAAACCATATTATAGAAAGCAACAAATATTACAAAACTATAAGGCAAGTAAGACGTATGACAATTTAGATATGCAAGTAAAGCAAGTTGAGGCAAGAAGCAAATAAGCATAGGATCATGGTAAGGATGGACAATTTAATACAAGAATAACTAAATGACAAGTAATAATTTTGGCATGGAAGTCAATAAAGCATGTTTCAATTAAGGCATGAAACAAGATATATCATTGACTAACAAAAACATGGCAGCAAGTATCGTGACGGTGTATATAGACTCGTCACCTTGTATATACGTCTTTTCCCATATAATTCACATAACACGTAGTTCAAGGTTTCCTAATTCCCTCAAAACAAGGTTAGACCCAACATTTGCCTCACTCTGTAACTCAAGCAATCAATCAACCATGGCTTTGCCTTTTGAACAAGCCTCCAAACTAACCAAATCTAGCAAATTATTGACCAAATGATTTAAAATAAGCTTTAAAAACTACCCACAAATGAAAGAGGTTTCATTTTGATCATTTATTAAAAAGTCAACAAAAGTCAATCGCGGGCGTGCTTGGTCAAAATCCGAGGTTCGTACCATAATCCGATTACCCATTTACCCACCCACCCTCTGAGCCTGGTTATGTGATTATTTTTTAAATCCGACCTCAATTCGAGGTCTAAATCTCAATTTTATAAAAATCCCTAATTCTACCAAAATCCCTAATTTCTACCATGAAAATCCTAAATTTGATGTTGAAATTCTCATGCAATGTAATGGGTAATCGAAAGAAAATGGATTAAAGTCACTTACCAATGAATTTGGGAAGAAAAGTCTCATGGATAATCGCTTCTAGAGTGTTTAGGTTTGAGAAATGGTGTGAAATGAGCTAAGTCCCGTTTTTCCCCTCTTTTACCGAGCTGTAGGTGTCGCAATTGCGAAGTCATGTTCACAATTGCGAACATCGCAAATGTGAGACAATGGTCACAAATGCGCACCATGCCTTAGAGCCATAGAAGTCGCAAATGCGAAGATATCCCCATCGCAAATGTGGTCAAGAACTTCACAAATGCGAAGCAAATTCAAGTGCACGCTGAGTCGCAAATGCAACTCTGAAAGTTCGCAAATACGAACATGTTTCTCGCAAATGTGAGATTACCCAGTCCATCCCATGCTCGCAAATGTGATCTATTGTTCACAAAAGCAAGGTTCGCAATTGCAAGCCAGGCCTTGCAAATGCGAGATCTGTAGCAGAACAAGTGCACCACCTATCTTCACACTCACCAAACTCATCCGAAACATGTTCGAAACTCACCTGAACCCCTCGGGCTTCAAACCAAATATGCACACAAGTATAATAACATCATAAGAACTTTCTCGCGCAATCAAATCACCAAAATAACATCTAAATCTACAATTCAATCCTCAAGATGAATGAAATTTTAAATTAAAACTCAAGAACACTAGAATCACATCTAAGCGTCCGAATCATGTCAAATTAATTCTGAATTGCAATAAATTTTGCAGACAAGTTTCAAATAGCGATATGGACCCATTCCAAGTTTCAACATCAAAATCTGAACCCGTTAGCTAAGAAGTCAACTTACGATCAAACTTAATAAAATTTCAAACCTTCAAAATGCTAATTTTCGGTAAAATGAGTCAAATCAATTTTGGGACATCCAATTTCAATTTCGGGCATACGCCCAAGTCTAAAATCACTATACAGATCTACTGGAATCATCACAATACCGATCCGAGGTCATTTTTACGAAATGTTGACTGTGGTCAACTCGAGTTGTTTTTAAAGCCAAAAATCATATTTTCTTCAAAATTTCACATAAAAGCTTCTCAAATAGTGATGCGGACCACGCACGCAAACCAAAGAAGCATCAAATGAAACTAACGGATGTCTCGAAACATGAAATTAAGGGCTAATACACAAAATGACCTATCGGGTCATCACATTCTCCACCTCTAAAATAAACGTTCATCCTCGAACGGACATAGAAAGGTACCTGGACTGGTGAAAAGGTGTGAGGATCTACTCTGCATATCAGACTCGGACTCCCACGTAGCTGCCTCGATCGGCTGACCTCTCTACTGCACTCTAACTGAAGGATAACTCTTGGACCTCAACTTCCGGACCAACCGGGCTAGAATGGCCACCAGCTCCTCCTCATAAGTCAAATCCTTGTCCAATTGGACTGAGCTAAAATCTAATACATGAAACCGATCACTGTGATACTTCTGGAGCATGGACACATGGAACACCGGGTGGACTGCTGATAAACTAGGTGGAAATGCAAGCTCTTAGGCCAACTCACCAACTCTCTCAAGAATCTCAAAGGGTCCGATATACCTAGGGCTCAACTTGCCCTTCTTTCCGAACCTCATCACACATTTCATAGGTGAAACCCGGAGCAAAACCCTCTATCCAACCATGAATGCAACATCATGAACTCTACGATCAACATAATGTTTTTACTTAGACTGAGCTATGTGAAGTCGGTCCTGAATCATCTTGACCTTTTCCATGGCATCCTGAACCAAATCGATACCCAACAACTGAGCATCTCCAAGTTCAAACCAACCAACTGGAGAACGACATCGCCTCCCATATAATGCCTCATAGGGAGACATCTGAATAATCAATTGGTAGTTGTTGTAGGAAAACTCCGCAAGCGAGAAGAACTGATCCCAAGAACCCCCGAAATCCATAACACAGGCGCGAAGCATATCCTCCAATATCTGAATAGTGCGCTCGGATTGTCTGTCTATCTGAGGGTGAAATGTTATACTCAACTCAACTTGTGTACCTATCTCACGTTGTACGACCCTCTAGAAGTGCGATGTGAACTGCGTGCCTCGGTCAGAAATAATGGACGCCGGCACACCGTGCAAACGAACGATCTTGCGGATATAGATCTAAGCCAATCGCTCTGAAGAATAAGTAATTGCCACCAGAATGGAATTTGCCGACTTGGTCAACCTATCCAAAATCACCCATACAACGTCAAATTTCTTCTGAGTCCATGGGAGCCCAATAACGAAATCCATGGTAATACGCTCCCACTTCTACTCAAGAATCTCAAGCCTCTGAAGCAAACCACCAGGCCTCTGATGCTCGTACTTAACCTACTAACAATTCAAACACCGAGCCACATGTGCAACTAAGTCTTTCTTCATTCGTTTCCACCAATAATGCTACCTCAAATCCTGTTACATCTTGGCAGCACCCGGATGGATAGAATACCGCAAACTGTGGGCCTCCTCAAGATTCAACTCATAGAGCCCATCTATATTAGGCACACAGAACTGACCCTACATCTGCAACACTCCATCATCTCCAATAGAAACCTTCTTGGCATCATCGTGTTACAGTGTGTCCTTAAGGACAAGCAAACGGGGTTCATCATACTAACACTCTCTAATGCGGTGATACAAAGAAGACCGAGAAATCGTGCAAGCAACAACTCGACTAGGCTCCGAAACATATAACCTCACGAATTGATTGGCCAAAGCCTGAACATTTGTTTCTAGCGGTTTCTCACCAACTGGAATATATGCTAGGCTACTCATACTCACAGCCTTTCTACTCAAGGCATCGGCCACCACATTGGCCTTCCCGAGCTGATACAAAATAGTGATATCATAACCTTCAACTGCCGAAACGCATATGCAATCACCCTAACATCCTGCATCAATATTGCACCAAGCCCAATACATGATGCATCACAATACATAGTATAGGATTCTGAATCCGTGGGTAATACCAACACCAGAACTGTAGTCAAGGCAATCTTGAGCTTCTAAAAGCTCAACTCACACTCATCAGACCACCTGAATGAGGCACCCTTCTAGATAAATCTAGTCAATGGGGTTGCTATGGATGAAAACCTCTCCACGAATCGGCAATAATAACTCGCTAAACCCATGAAGCTCTAAATCTCTGTACCTGAAATAGGTCTAGGTCAGTTTTGAACTGCTTCAATCTTCTTAGGATCCATTTTAATGCCCTCTGCATATATAACATGCCCAAAAAAGGCAACTGAGTCTAACCAAACTCACACTGTGAAAACTTGGCACACAACCGACTATCTCTCAGGGTTTGAAGTAGCAGCCAAAGATGCTGCCCATGCTCCTCTTGACTACGAGAGTAGATCAAGATATCATCAATGAAAACGATCACAAAAGAATCCAAATAGGGCTTAAATACCCGATTCATCAAATCCATAAATGTTGTTGGGGCATTTGTCAAGCCAAATGACATTACTAGAAACTAATGATGCTCGTACCGAGTCCGGAAAGCTGTCTTTGGGACATCTGATGCCCTAATCTTCAATTGATGATAGCCAGATCGCAAATCAATCTTCGAAAATACTTTGGCACCCTGAAGCTAATCAAATAAGTCATCAATCCTCGGGAAAGGATACTTGTTCTTGATGGTGACTTTGTTCAACTGCCGATAATCTAAACACATCCTCATCGAACCATCCTTCTTCCTCACAAACAACAATGGCGCACCCCACGGAGAGATACTAGGCCTAATGAATCCTTTATCAAGTAAATCCTACAAATGCTCCTTCAGTTCCTTCAACTCAGGTGGCACCATACGGTATGGTAGAATTGAAATGGGCTGAGTGCCCGAAGCCAAGTCAATACAAAAGTCAATATCCATGTCGGGCGGCATCCCTGGCAGATCTACAGGAAATACCTCTGGAAACTCACGCACAACAGGTACTGAATCTATGGAAGGAACCTTCGTACTAGAATCACGAACATAGCACAAATAAGCTAGACACCCTTTCTCGACCATATGTTGAGCCTTCACATAAGAAATAACTTTGTTAGTAGAATGGCCAGGAGGCCCCCTCCACTCTAATCGGGGTAACCCCCGCATGGCTACGGTCATCGTCTTGGCATGACAGTCCAATATAGAATGATAAGGTGACATCCAATCCATGCCAAAAATAACATCAAAGTCCATCATATCAAGAAGTAGGAGATCTACACTAGTCTCAAAGCTCCCGATAGAATCCACACACAAGCAATAAACACGATCTACAACAATAGAATTCCCACAGGCGTGGACACATATACAGGAGCAATCAAAGAATCACGAGGCGCAATCAGATAAGAAGTGAAATAGCATGACATGTAGGAATAAGTAGAGCCCGGATCAAATAGAACTGAAGCATCTCTATGGAAAATCGGAACAATACTTGTGATGACGGCATCAGATGACTCTGCCTCAGGTCTAGCTAGGAATGCATAAAATGAGGATGGGCCCCACCACCCTGACCTCCGTCCCTTGAGCGACTCCTAACTAGCTGGCTTCAACCTCTAATGGCCTGACCTCCAGCTCTAACAACCTGACCCTCGCCTCTTGTTGGCTGTACGAGCGGTGGAGCAACTGGTGCCGGCATGATGGCACGAGAACCCTGTTGAGGCCTGCTGCTCGATAATCTAGGGCAATACCTCTCGATATGTCCTATGCCCCCGCACTCAAAGCACTCTCTCAGCTGTTGAGGCTACTAAAGCTGAGACTGACCCTGACAGCCCGGATAGCCATTGTAGTAACCCTGAAGCGGTGGTGCACTAATAGGATCTGAAGGTGCAATGAATGTTGGTTCCTCAAAACGAGACCCATAAGAACCCCGACCGCCCGAAGAACCATGTGCCCTGAAGAGCTGGCTGAATCTTCCTAGGAGGATGGCCTCTACGAAAAGAGCCTCTACCTCCAGATGAGGCACCACTAAAGCCACCGAAATGACAGGGCATCTTCTCAGATGTTGACCCTCTATCCTGACCACGAACTATCTTGATCCGTCTAGAAATCTCTACGACCCTCTGGAGAGAAATATCATCCCCTGTCTCCTTGGCCATTTGAAGCCTGATGCCGAAGGTAAGACCGTCAATAAACCTCCTCACCCTCTCTCTATCTGTAGGAATCAACATAGATGAATGATGGGACAGGCCCACAATTCTGGTCTTGTACTGGGTGACGGTCATGCCACCCTACTGAAGATGCTCAAACTGCCTACGGTACTCCTCTCTCAGAGTGAAAGGAATAAACTTCTCCAGAAATAGCTGTGAAAACTGATCCCAGGTAAGTGAAGGTGAACCAGCTGGTCTGCTCCACTCAAAATCTTGCCACCACTTCTTTGAAAAACCAGTCATCTGGAACTCTACAAAGTCGACCCCATTGGTCTCAACAATACCCATGTTGCGTAACATCTCGTGGCAACAGTCCAAGTAATCTTGTGGGTCCTTAGAGGGTACACTGCTATAATGAACAGGAAAGAGCTTGGTGAACTTATCCAACATCATCAATCCCTCAGAAGACATTGTGGGCCTCTCCCCGGGCTGTGTAGAAACTATGGGCTGAACTACCCCAACTACTGAAGTTGTCGGAGTCTGGTATAAGGGATTCATCTGCTCCGGAGTGTGAGTGGCAGGAGTCTGTGCTCCTCCCCCAGCCTGAGAGACGACTGGTGCTATAGGAAATGCTCCAGTCTGAGCCACACTCTCCATGAGTCTAACTAAGGGGACTAGAGCGTCCTGAAGTAGGGGAGTGGAAATGAATCCCTCTAGGACCTGAGCGGGTCCGATTGGTGCGGCCTCAACTGGGACCTCCTCCTCATGGTCAGGATGAGGCTTCACCATAGGTGTTGTTGTTGTCATGCTATAGGCTGAGCTCTGCCTCGGCCTCTGCCCCGGCCTCGGCCCCTGGTAGTGGCTACAATAGGGAGCTCTGGCTCTTGCCCGACTTTGGACATTGTGCGATTTATCACCATCTACGAGAGAACAAGTGTAGAATGGTTCACACTTCAATAATGGGAATAAACTACACCATAGAGAAAGAAAAGTGAAATTTTTCTAAAGCCTTATAGCCTCTAAAAGATAAGTACAGACATCTCTGTACCGATCCTCCAGACTCTATCATACTTGCTCATGACTCGTGAGACCAATGCAACCTAATTCTCTGATACCAACTTATCACGACCCGAAATTTATACCGTCGGGACTGTGATGGGGCCTAATATTTCATTTGCTAAGCAAACCAACATTAACTATATTTATTAACTATTTTTAACAATTGAAATAAAATGACAACAATAAAACTGAATAGTCTGAATAAGGTGATAAACTAATAAGCAACGTAATCCAAATATAATCCCAGAAACTGGTGTCACGAATACATGAGCGTCTAGAGTACTACAGATAATTATCTGAATAAAACATAATTATCTGAATCAAAGTAAACAGTTAGGATGACAAAGAAGGGGACTTAGCTATTCTCCACTGATAGCTAGATCCGAGAAATCTCACTCAGTGTTGTTGGGACCAACTCCGGCATCTGCACAAGAAGTGCAGAGTATAGTATGAGTATAATTGACCCCATGTACTCTGTAAGTGTCGAGCCTAACCTTGACAAAGTAGTGACGAGGCTAAGGAGGGTCACTTACAATAACGTGTACGCAATAATAATAATAACAAGAAAGACAGGATATGGGAGTAAAGCATTTAACTCATAAAATTGAACTCGAAATCAATTACCAGAGAGCCCAGAATATCAAGTCTCATAAACGCATCTCAAAAATACCGAGGCAAATCCAACAGTCACAACCAAATACAACATATATGATCTATTGCAATGCGCAATCCGATCCCACCATATCATCAATAGTCAATATCATAATCCGTTCTTATTCCGCCATTTAAATTCATTTTTAAATTTTTGTTGTGGCATGCAACCCGCTCCCCAAATAATTGCAACAAACAATACCAATTTTACAACCAAAATCTACAGGAACTTCTACATCAAAAGAGTAAATGTACGAGACAATGAAGAATCACATAGTAATCAAAGAATCTCTAACGACTCGAATGTCTCAACCTTACCAACTCATTGGTACCTATCAATTAGACAACCCATATAAGTGAACCACGTTATAGAAAGAAACAAATGTTACAAAACTATAAGGCAAGTAAGACCTATGACAATTTAGATATGCAAGTAGAGACAAGTATCAAACAAGCATGGGATCATGGTAGGGATGGATAATTTAATATAAGAATAACTAAATGACAAATAACAATTATGGCATGGAAGTTAATAAAGCATGTAGCAATTAAGGCATGAAACAAGATATATCATGGAGTAACTAAAACATGGCAGCAAGTATCGTGACGGCGTATATACACTCGTCATCTCGCATATATGATGTTTCCCACATAATTCACATAACACGTAGTTCAAGGTTCCCTAATTCCTTCAAATCAAGGTTAGACCCAATACTTACCTAACTCCACAACTCAAATAATCAATCAACCATGGATTTGCCTTTTGAATAAGTCTCCAAACTAACCAAATCTAGCAAATTATTGACCAAATGATTCACAATAAGCTTTAGAAACTACCTACAAATGAAAGAGGTTCAATTTTGATTATTTTTTTAAAAAGTCAACCTCGGGCCACTTGATCAAAACCCGAGGTTCGGACTAATACCCGATTACCCATTCACCCCCGAGCCTGGTTATGTGAATTATTTCGAAATCTGACCTCAATTTGAGGTCTAAATCTCAATTTTACAAAAATTTCCAATTCTATCCAAATCCCTAATTTCTACCATGAAAATCCTAATTTTGATGTTGAAATCTCATGAAATGTAATGGGTAATTGAAAGGAAATGGATTAAAGTCACTTACCAATTAATTTGGGAAGAAAAGTTTGTTGGAAACTCGTCTCTAGAGTGTTTAAGGTTGAGAAATAGTGTGAAATGAGCTAAGTCCCATTTTCCCTCTCTTTTACCCAGCTGTAGGTGTCGCAATTGCGAAGTCATGTTCGCAATTATGAACACCGCAAATGCAAGATAATGGTCGCAAATGCGAACCCTGTCTCAAAGCCACAGAATCGTGAATGCAACAAAATGATTGCAAATGCAAAGATACCCCATCGCAAATGCGGTCAAGAACTTAACAAATGCGAAGAAAACTCAAGAGCACGATGAGTCTCAAATGCGACTCTGAGATCGCAAATGTGACCTCTGATAGTTCGCAAATGCGAACACGTTCCTCGCAACTACGAGATTACCCAATCCAGCCCATGCTCGCAAATGCGTGCCATTGGTCACAAAAGCCAGGCTCGCAATTGCAAGCGAGACCTAGCAAATGCGAGATCTACAGCAGAACACCAGTAACAGAAGTGCACCACCTATCTTCACACTCACCAAAGACATCTGAAACATGTCTGAAACTCACCTGAGCCCCTCGGGCTCCAAACCAAACATGCACACAAGTGTAATAATATCATACGAACTTGCTCGCGCAATCAAATCACCAAAATAACATCTAAATCTATAATTCAATCCTCAAGAGAAATTAAATTTTCAAAGGAAAACCCAAGAACACTATAATCACATCTAAGCGTCTGAATCATCTCACATTAATTCCGAATTGCACTATATTTTGCAGACAAGTTTCAAATATCGATACGGATCCATTCCAAGTTTCAACATCAAAATCAAAACCAGTTAGCTAATAAGTCAACTTACGGTCAAACTTAGTAAATTTTCAAACCTTCAAAATGCTAGTGTTCGGAAAAATGAGTCAAATCAATTTAGGGATCTCGAATTTTGATTTCGGGCATACGCCCAAGTCCAGAATCACGATACGGATCTACCAGAATTATCAAAATACCGATCCGAGGTAGTTTTCACAAAATGTTGACCATGGTCAACTCGAGTTATTTTTAAAAGACAATAATCATATTTTCTACAAATTTTCACGTAAAAGCATTTCAAATAGTGACACGGACCACGCACGCAAGCTAAGAAATATCAAACGAAGGTCTTGGAACACAGAATTAAGGGCTAATACTCAAAATAATATTTCAGGTCATCACAACTGGCAGCTATGGTTAGAGGTGTTTTTAACAATTGTGCAGTGCTAACCGGTCCGTTACCATTTTTGTAAGTCCCTTAATCACTGCGTATATTTCTTTTTTTTATTAGCTCCATATTTAACATACACTTTTTTATAATATTTAGCATGTAGATGAACTATTGTTGTTGATGCGTGTACGAAACATAAAATGTCCACGCCTTGTGTATTGCATGGGATAAGATCAAGGAGGCTGCCAGTAAAAAGGGAAAGGATTTGGACTTTTGTGAGACAATTGATATTCCCCAAGACTTGTGCCTTACACCTCTAATGTTATATCCTCAAGGAAGCATGCCAAAACATGGGGCTATGGAGTGGTGCAAGGCTAAGGTGTTATATTGTGTGTGGCAAATTGGTAACAAGTATTTTGTGGATATTGTTTTCCACTTGGCAGAGGGTTTGATTCGAATTTAAGATTGCAATGTCAGTTTGTATGATGATGGTAAACTAGAATAACTTGTACAACTCCTCCCACTCACGATGCCTAGGATTTTGATGAAATCTGGCCAGTTTACAGACTTAGGCCAAGATGTGCTTACGAAAAACTGCTCCTGGGAGCGTATTAAGGATGCGCCATCCATTCCATGAAAGTAAATTAAATGTGTCATCCATTATGTTTTACTCATTCTTCTAGTTTCTTTAATAACTTACTGTGTCTTTGATTATTGTAGTGAAATCAATGGAGCATATGTAGTGAAGGTTATTTGCTTATTCCTAATCAACAGGCCAATAGTCCAGCTTAATGACCAGCAGATGGAGTTGTTCATTGTAGTGGATATCTTCAAGGGAAGGATGGACCCTTCTTAGCTTTATTAGTGTAATTTATGTTAGCGTTGGTCATGGGACAATTTCATTTTGCGTAGTAGACATTGGGTCCATCAATAAACTAGCTACTTGGTAATACACTCAAAGTCGCGTCTAATAACTTCATCAAATATGACATTACATCAATACAACATTACATAATCCAAAATACTTCCAACAAAACAAATTTATAGTAACTAAACTATTCCTACCAACAACAAACTCATGTTCCTTCTCACTTCATAATCCAAGTTGCCACGAATCCGACAACGATGCACAAGAGCATAACCCACTTATTCAGCCTCATTTCATTCATCTTAATCATCCCTCCAACATAATCATTTACAGTAATATGCCCCCCTTTAGTTCAATCTCTCCATCATCATCATTTTCCACGTAAACATCCATTGCTAATATATTTTAAAGTACATACACCTTCATCTGCAGAATAATTGTTTCACGCTTAATAGTGTTCCTTTCACACTTCAAACTACTGATAAGGTCCGCAATCCTTGGATCTAGCATATCATTGTCTCATTCCCAAAATTAGCATCTTTTACCCTATCGAGTGAAATGGAAAAAATAATTTATCAGTAAAACTAAATCCCTAAAATTAAAAAAAGATAAATATGTGGAATTTATCTTACCTTAGGTTTGGTAAATTTTGAGAAACGCCTACCAGCATTCACCGAGGTTGTAGCTATGAATTGACTGGCAGCCATGTCGCAGTGACAATTCTTTCTCGGCCAAAAGGATGCACTCGACCCTTGACTCATATTCCTTCCATTGTTTGAGTATTTTTTTTCAGAAGTAAAAATTGGGGTTGAAATGTGATCAATTTGTTTGTTGAGATAATCGGTCGAATGGGTAATTTTAAATGGGTCAAATGGGTAAATTTCAACGGATCAAAAAATAATATAGTTAAAATGTGATCAATTTCATTTTGAGATAGCCGATAAAATGGGTAATTTTAAATGGGTCAAATAGGCAATTTCAACGGGTCAAAAAAATATATGGTTAGGAATTGGCCACGTGGACATATTTTAATTTTCTAAACAGCACGAGCTATCTTCCATCAATCACTAGTCGTTGATAAACTTCTTTTATGATTTATAAACCCTAAACCTTAACCCTGGAGATTCAACATAAATCAATAGACTTCCTTAATGGGCAAGTATCAACTTTAAGTTTTGTCCTCAACTCTTACTGCGGTCAAGGGTAAACTAATGATCGAGAATATACTAAAATAAGAAATACACCACATTCGACCTTTATTTTTTTTATTTTATAACGTTTAAATATCTTATTAATCATCATGGAACATTTAAAGTTATTATACTTGGCGGCATATTTTATACCATTAAGAGTTGTTCATTCTAGAATATGTAACAACTCAAGAAGCAAGACATCTAAGTATAAGAGTGTTGTCTAGTGAAGTATTGTCAACAAGTAATACCTCTAAGTATGAACGTTGTATATTGAATATTAGGTTGTAATATGAACGTATGTTGATACTAATTAATATTGTAATCGATATAATAGGTAATTAGTCTTCAAATTGCATGCATTCCCTTAACATTATGTTATAATAATGGGCAATGGCTATATAATGAAAGTTGTGTTAACCAATTATAGGCTTAGATTGATACCGATATAATAGATACGTTATACTAATCCATTTTATTCAATTCAAAGTTTACAATTTGTTGAATTTAGTACAACTTTAAGTTATTCACAAAATTGTCATTTCTTGAATTAAGGTAACTAAATTAATACTTTACAGTAGTGAACAACTAATAACCGAGGACCTACCCTTATGCCTGTCCAATTTATGATTGATATATTGTTCTTAATTCTTTACAATAGAATTCTATTAGCTTATATTTACAATGGATCTATAGACCACCAGTGGGGTAAACTATATATTGTATGTTATTCAACAACTCATGTCAAATTTTTAATTCACTAGCGGGAAATTCAAATATTTGGAAGACTGAAATATATATCCCCCGAGTTGTATATTTCTATTGCAACCTCTATATTTTATTTTGGGGATTTTTTATAATTTACTGTTCTCAAATAGAAAAAAAACAAAAAAGAATAATAAAAAAACAGGGAAGAAAATTTAAAAATAGGGCAGCAAAATAAATAGACAAAAATTTAAAATAAATATTTTTATTAAATAACTCCCTTCACAACAGCATACATTTTTTCCTATTAACTAAAGAAAAAAAATTAAACTGCATAGGGGAGAAGGATCACGGAGAGGGAAATTTTCTGGGCTAACATAGTGGTGAAGATTTGCACCAACCCTATGAAAGAGAATCTGCAACATGCGTGCGATACGGCGAATGTTTCTCTATTGCCTTACCTTGTCTTCTTGGATCTTCCGGATGAGCCTATCCAGTGATTCCTTGATGAAAATTGCATTCATGATTGGCCTTGGCCTCGGAGGTATTTCTCTGTTAAGTGATTGGACTGTTTGGAAGAATGAGAATAAGTTTTTTCATCAGATGTAGTGAATTTATAGGCAGGATTTGACACAAAAATGGTGCCTTTCCATATGACTTCTCATAAATGACGTGATTGTTTAGATTTTTGAGAAACGAATTGATGCTTTGAATCGGCATATTTGATAGATTTCAATTACTTAGACAAGTCCTTTTTATATTGGCTGTTAGCACTTATTAACATTAGACAATAAATTAACTACCTAAATCAGTGATTGTTAATAGACTACCTAAACCAGCGCAACAGGTCTTGGTTAAATTAAAAATATCGATGGGGTTGACAATAGATCTGTAAGGCCGCGTAAAACTTTGACCTAGTACCCGGGGTTTCATGATGCCAAGGTGGACTTATGTGTTGATGATTGTAGAGATTCTTCGCAACGAGCTTGCTCGCCGTGGTATGGACTTTTTGGGTTGAACAGTGCGTTGGGGAGTTGAGGAAAACCTTTGACAGAGCAGGGCATTTCTGCGATCCACTATGCGATCTCAGAATCACTTTGCGGGCCACAGATCGGCCGCAAAGTGCAACAAAAAATGGTAAATTTTGGAGGGTCGTTTTGCGGTCCAATATGTGATCGCATACTTCTTTCGTGGGCTGTACAATCCATCGCATCTTTAGCATGAAGATTTATGGAGGGGAGTTCTGCGGCGCATTATGCGACCGCAGACCTAACCCGAACAACCCAGTTTTTAACATCACTTATGTGACCCATTTTGTGAACCGCATATCCATTCTGTGGTCCACTCTGTGATCGCAGAGCTGTGTTCGAAGGGTCCATTTTTTGGTTTTTATAACCCAACCCTACTTCGATATATAGACGTTAAGGACCATTTGTTAAATAAAAATCTGATTTTTTGAGAGTGAGGAAGTGCTATAAAGTGAGAGAGGGTTCTTAAACTAATTGTTCATCAATTTTTGCTCAAGGCTTGGAGAATTAATAGGGAAAACTCACTAGGTCTTCATCCTAGATGTAAGATTATACTTCCTAGCCCTCAATTTCGAGATTTAACTGAAAATAGGTAATGAGAAAAGCAATTCTTGGGTGCGGGAGTTGTTCATTATGCATGCATGTACTATCAATATTTGTGAGAAGATTGTTGAGCGCAATTGGGTAGACTTTTGGTAGTGGGATGAAGGAATCCACCATAGGAAGACCTTGAAATCATAATGCCCACCTTGCGTTTGATAAAATGCTCAAATGAGCTGGAACCATGAACTCCTTCCTAATTTGTGTTCAATTTTGTTATATTTCCAAATAGATCAAAGTTTCTAAGACTTCTGAATCATTGAAGTAATTTAAGGAAGCTCAAGGCAAGGTATATTGACTAAACTTCTCTCTTAGAATTGAATCCCACCATGTTCTTGTAAGTCCCGAGTTGTTCATTATAAATTGATTATTCCGAATAAGCTTGGTGTCGAAATATATATATATATATATATATATATATATACACGTTCAAAATGTGTTTCGGATATTTTTATCATATTATGTTATTTTTCGGGAGCGTGTTCAAAGTATGAGTTATGTATTAAAATATTGTGACTTCAAGTTCAAGCCCAAATGAAAGTTATTCTGCCAAATTGTGTAAGAAATCTCTATGTTCCTAAGACTCTTATTTGCTCACATGTGTATTTAAAGTCTTAATTTGAAAAGCCTTGTTGTTGATGACCCATGATGATATTTGAAAGTGAAAGAAGGGAGTATGAAATATGAAGTACGTCCAACGTGCCAAGAATGATAATGCGTTATGGACATTGGTGCCAATGAAATGAATGATATGTAAAAGATTATGAAATGAGTGGTAAATCCTTTAAATAATAAATGCTTTGGGAGTATCGTTTAGCCACAGAGGAAAGGTAGGTCGAAATAACCTAACCCTGAAACTAAACGTGTCGGTGTAAAAGTGATTGAGGGGTAAATCCACGTGTTAATGTGATGAGGTTGTTTTCCCTTATATGGGATGAGATTGATGTGTTGAGATATTTTCCCTTAAATAGGATGAGATTATTGCTAGCGAGATGTGATGTGATATCGACCCACACAGCATTGTGGTGAGATGTGTTTGCCAATCAGGCCGAGATCGGACGTCATGTCGCGCACATGTGGTATTGTGAGTGGATGTCTCGGGGTGAGACGGCTTAACCGATCGAGTTGAGATTGAACTTCGTGCTAAAAGCACGGTGGTATATCGGTACTAAAGATCTCCCAACTTAAAACTATTGAAACTTACTTGAAATTTACCTTTTCCCTAACTTGACACTTTGATACAATTTGAGTCTCTTATTAATTTCATGTTTCCTTCTCCGTTTACTGTTACTCATTATATTGAGAGGGTGTTTAGTTTTACATACTAGTATTATTTCATATGTACTAACGCCCCTTTTGCCGGGGGCGCTGCATCGTTAATGGATACAGGTGGTATTAATCAATGATAGCAGCACACCCTCTCCTCAGCTAACTTGGTGAGCCCCACTTCATTTTGGGGTCATGTATATCTTATCCTTTGTACATAACATTTTGAGGTATAGCCGGGGCCTTGTAGTTGGCACTGTCGTAGCACTCTTTTGTTTCTGTTAGAGGCTCCGTAGACATAGTGTGGATTGTATCTTGTTTTAGGAAAGTTAAACTAAAATTGTTGGAGTTGTATCACATGTTCCACTTCAACTACGAACGTATATTGTACAATTTTGGAGACTTGTTAATGACGTAACTAATGGAAATGAACCGGTGTTATTCACATGACCTTTTACTGTATAATTAATGAAATTATTTTCTCTTGATTCATGGTTGAATTGGATAGATGTCATTGTGCAGGCTTGCTCGACCGGGATATCTTGGTTGAGCATCGGTTGTGCTCCCCAAGGTCGGGGCGTGACAAGAAGGTTGGTTAATTACATGTGGTTGAAGATAGAATAAGGGGGTTGATCGTAAAACATTAGTCTATGGGATAAGTTGGTCACATGACTCCTTCTTAAAATAAGGAGGTTGATTCTAAATTATATGTCTACAATAGACAATGTGGGTGGTTGATTCTAAAACAGTAATCTACGACAGAAGGTCACATGACTCCTTAAAATTCTACAATAGACAATGCTGGTGGTTGACTATAAAATAATAGTCTATCATGTACAATGCAGCAGCTGATAGTAAAAACAACAAGTGATTACAAACAACAAGTCTAGAATATTAAAAGAGATAATTATCTTTATTACAACACCAGTAGATAAAAGATCAAGAACACTAAAACAATACTTTTCAAGTCATTTTCTAGTTGTCAAGTTCTTTGCAAATAGAACATTTATTTTTTCCTTTTTTCCTGTTGCCAGAAGAACTAGGTTCTAAAATGCTTGGCCATCTCTTAGTCTTTCTTCTACCCTTTGTAGGCTCTACATCGGGTGGAAGTATTTTTGTGGACTGAATCTCGTTAGACACCACCCATTTCTCTTCTGTAAGGATTTTGTGAATGGTTCCTTCGTATGCAGCCAAATATGTTGAAACCTTATAGAATGGAGAGGAGTCCTCGTAAAAGGAGGAACCATATCCATCCCAAAGCTTAATCTCAGAGCTATCATTGCATGTGGGCAGGGTATGTTTTTTAAATCAAACTGACAACAAGAATATGTGTTCCAATCCAGATCAACTACTGCATCCCTGCTGTGATCGATGATGCTAAACTGGTTATTCTCTAATTGATGCACTCAAAGTGCGCCGCCGAAAACCATTTTATTTGTAATCCTATTTTCAGTAGAAGGAACAAAGAGGGTCAAAACATTTTTCATTTCAGTATGCCTCTCTTCAAAGTTTTCTACAAACTTTCGAACAATATGATTGAATAGGCCAATGATCGGGAAGTCTCTTTGATCCTTAAGCATTGTGTTAAGAGATTCTACAATGTTTGTTGTCAACACGCCGTATCGGTTTCCTAGAAAGAAGGCCCTGCTCCACTTTTTGGAACCCAATTTCATTCGCGAGGTGCATATTTTCAGTAATGTGATGCATGAAAAAACCATGATGTGCGACAGTAAAAACTTCTTTGAAGCCATTTCCAATAGACAAATACCGATCATATATAATGCATAATTCATAATTGTCATCAACAATGTGCCGTAACTGTTCAAAAAAGTAGGTCCAAGAATCATCGCACTCTTTATCGACTACACACAACGCAATTGAAAAAATGTGATTCTCTGTATCTTGTGCCACAGCATACAACAAGCAACCTCCATACTTGCTACTCAGAAATGTCCCATCAACAACAATAAAGTTTCTCATATGCACGAATCCCTTAATGAAAACTCCAACATATAAGAAAAAATATCTAAAATACAATTTATCATCCACCTTCAAATAAACAATACTTCCTTCATTATAGGACAGCATAACATGGCGATACGCTTCCAACAAAGCATACCTCTCTTCCTGAGTACCCTTGATTACAGCCTTAGCTATTTCACCTATCTTCCAGCTCCTCCAATAAGTAAGATTTTGGTTAAAATCTTCAAAAATAGCATCCTTCAGATCTGACGGAGATGGGACTTTACCAGTAACATACTGTTCCTGTTAATATGCACCCAAAGTCTTCGACAACGTGTTAGGATGACGGCTTGATATGTGTTGTACCCCGTATGTGTGCTCGCCATGGTACTTAGTAATATAAAACCTATCAGAACTCTTGTACTTTAAAGCTCATAACTTCGACGAGCAACTCACATATCAGCATGCCACCAAAGTTAATTTACTGCTACTCTTTTTCATATGAAATGTACAATGCATTTTTATAGAAGCAACCTCCAACTATTTCATTAGATCCAATTTGTTGTCGAAACATTTCCCTAGGAAAAAACCTGTACCATCAGGGTGGCTGTGTTGTGTAGCTAACGAGTCTACCAAGCCTTCATCTCCAGCTGCCCGGTTGACAATATCTGGGAGCTCTTCCGCTCCATCTACATCTTCCGAACTGTACATGTTCATTTTATTATTACCAAAATCATATAAGTCATGACTAAATCCACTGAAGCCATCTTTCACCATTCTTTCCTCCTGTACTTCTAAAATTGGTGGATGTGTTGGTGGTGGTGGCGTGGTGCAGCTGCGGCATTCGAACCTTGATGGGACCTTTCAACAGGAACTTCAGCCCCTTTTTCAAACTCATTTTCAGCCACAAATATCTTCAAACAAGGCCTTATACCATCAATTATAACATCAAGGAGGTACGATTGCAAATCATTGTCATTCTTAACGAAGGAAGGAAAAATGATGTCCCTCTTTGGCAAAGAGCTAAGCATATATGTAATATTCAAATTTCTTGGGTAACATGTTAGTTTTTCACGTTTAATGATGACATCAACAAATTCGTCAAATGTACAATTGCTAGGTATACGGATAAGTAATGTAACCTTTGTATAAGAATTTCAATTCCAACTAGTTGGCGCCTCAACCCATTCACCAGAATATAGACCGCATACTAATATATAATCTTCCATCAGTCTATTGTGAACCATTGGTCTATTGTACACTAGTGGTCGAGCACTGTGCAGAAAATATTTGCAGAAACCCAAATTAACAATGACGAAGAAGATGAGATGAAAATACTTACCAGATGAAGGAGTTACACAATATACCACCTAAAATGAATTATAAATCCAATGTATCGCCAAGTTCATCCCCAAATTCGACAGATCCGAAAAACCCCCAATTTTTCGATTTCTTCTCCGTAAATGATAAATCAAAAGAATTAAGCTTTAAGAGGAATGGAGAATAAGGGAGACAACCTATGTGTGTTGAATGCAAGAAAAATAAGCTGCAAGTGAGGAATCAGTCGTGGGAAATGGGGATTAGGACGGGACATGAGGCAGGAAAGGATGGGAATTTTTTTATTTTAAATCTGGTAATATTAAAATTATATATGTTGGGGTCAAAGCATAATAAGTGAAACTTTAGGGATAAAGAACTGAACTTTTCCTCTTCACTTTATAATCCCACTTAAGCAGTAATTAATCATGAAGGTCAGTCCTACAATAATTAAACTTGAAGGTCACTTGGCCAATTCAATTTGAAATGAGGTCACTTCACCAACTGCTCCGACTAACTCCTGCTAATAATGTGCAAACTGCAAAGTACAGAGAATAATCAAATTTGAATAAAGACGAAGAATTGCAATCGGTTAACGGGCAATTCAAAAGAATTCAAATTATGAGGATAGCAACGTTGAATAAATACAGAAAATCCACCGAAAAGTTCAGAATTGAGCCGTGCGTAACTGATCCATTGATTGATTTTAGGATTAATTTTAGAGACCTCCCCTCATGTTTGACCTCATCACAGTCATCTCCCTTGTGGTTTATGATATTACGCATACCTCCCTCATTTTAATTTTGTTGTAATAATTCTCTAAACCTATTTATTATTAATTTTTATGAATTATGATATGACTAATTGGCCCTTTCTAATATACTCTTCTCTTAATTAATTTTACTAACATCTTTTTAAAAAAAACTATTTTGCAAGAGAAATCTCTTGAACCGAGCATCTCTTGTTCATGCTTAAAATGGTCTCACGGCTATGTAAAGCGGGGACAAAGTTATACTAATCCATTGATTGAAGAAATAGAGGACAATAAAACCATTAAGATTGTTAGTTTGATTTTTTTTTCTGGTTTCTCACTCAGCTTCCGGCATTCGTATTGGAGCCCGACTATATCCGAATTCACGCCGCGTGGGACCTCATTCGGAAGGAACCGCTCCCTACCAATAATTTTTTTATACCCAGAACTCGAACTCGAGGCCTCTGATTAAGGGAAGAGCAGCTCCATCCGTTACATCACATACTTTGGTGGTAGATCGTTTGCTTAACTTAATCATGAATAAGTCAAAGACACAAAATCAGACAATCTCAAATCGTCACAATTCCTGCCAATGCATCTTCACTCTTTTAACACCAAAAAACACAAATACTTCAGATTTGCCCAAAATTCCTCCTTAGCATCATCAACCTTTGGATGTCCACTCTCATCACAGTATCCAATCCTTAGTTTGGCCATATGATCCCTAATTTGCCATTTAGGGATATTCTTATAATCTCCGTACACCAATGCATACTCCAATATCTATGGCAAGAGATGGCGAGCCAAAATGTTTGGATACTTCAATTGGTTTTAGAAGTTTTCTTTTCGAGATCTTGGTGTTGAGAGAACTTGTGGGATAGAAACGGGTTGGGGTTAGAAAAGATGTTTGAAAAATTAATTAAAGAGAAGAGTATATTAAAAATGGTTAAATTAGTCATATTATAATTTTTAGGAATTAATAATAAATAGGTTTAGAGAATTGTTACAACAAAATTAAAATAAGGGAGGTATGCGTAATATCGTAAACCACAAGGGAAGTGACTGTAACGAGGCCAAACCAAATCGAATCAACTTATGAACTTCAAGTTCTTCCAACTTGCTCCAAACGCGTCGAATCATACCTAAACTACTTGAAATTACACCAAATTTTGCTTGCATGTCTTAAATCACTATACGGAACTATTCAAAGGCTCGAAATCCCAAATGGACATCGATAACACCAAAACCTACTCCAAACCAAATTTAAAGAACATTTAAACCTTCAATAAGCCAACTTCCAACTTTAGGTGTCGAAATGCTTCCGGGTTATCCAAAACCCGATCCGAACACACGTCCAAGTTTAAAATCATCATACGAACTTATTGGGATCGTCAAATCCCGGTTCCAAGGTCGTTTACTAGAAATGTTGACCAAAGTCAAACTTAGCCCTTTAAAGCCAAACTAAGGAACTAAGTGTTCCGATTTCAACCTAAACCCTTCCAAATCCCGAATCAACCATCCCCGCAAGTCATAAAATAGTAAAAGCACATACGGAGAGTCTAATTTAGGAGAACGGGGATCTAGGAAGCGAAACGACCGGTCGGATCGTTACACATATAGCTAAAAATTTTTTTCTACTCTTTGAATTTAAGAAGAAAGAAAAATATAAAGATATTGTTGAAACAATGCAAGCGGAATTCAAAAAATATTTCTTTCCAATTCCTCCTATTTACTTAATTGGTGTTGTTTCAAACCCTTCTATTAAGATGTCTAATTGTCACCAATTAATCAATGCTTTATATACTTATATGGAGATTGGACCAACTGAAACCCCAAATATATATATTGTTGTATGAACAAGCTAAATGATTATTTACAATAATTATATAATTATTATGCAAATATAATGGGTGATGCTGCTATTAATGTAGGCAATGTTAATCCCACTATGCATTGTACTACTTCTACTGCATCTGCCACTATGGATGAAGATGAAGGCTTTGATGGTTATAATATTTGGTCTACATTTCCTTCCACCCAAACCAGTAGCAGGAATATTGATGAACTTCAATTCTACTTGCAAAAGCAAACAGAGCCTTGCACAAAGGAATTCTTACCGTTGAGATGGTGGCATGAGAATGAAAAGCAATTTTCATTTCTTTCTGATGCGGCTCGGGACATGCTAAATGAGCCAATTTCAACGGTTGCATCAGAGAGTGCATTTAGTCAAGCAAGACAACAACTAAGAGACACCCGTCACTCATTGGGAAGCAATGCTTTGGAAGTTTTAGTATGTTTCAGAGATTGGATCAGATCGGAACGAAGAAATCAGGGACGTTAAAATGTTGATAAAGCAGAAGACAAGAAACTTGGAGATATATTAACACATGGTAACCCATCTGAATTTAAAACTCCAGAAGATGGCCAAGAAGTTCATATTGATTATGAAGAATTTTCTAAGGCAATGCAAAACCTTTGAAGTTCTTGATTTATACTTAATAATTAAAATTAAAATTTACTATTTTTTCTTTAATTTAATTGTTGTAAAATGTAAACTTTAATTTGCAAGTTTGAATTAAAAAAAGAACTTGCAAATTATAAGTTAAATCTTTTCCATCTTCATTGTATTATCTTAAATTCTTAATGAAATATTCAAATATAAGGCTTTTAAAGTCTTTGAAATTTATTCAAACACTCTTTTTATAAGATTGTTTTTATGTTTTACATTTTTACTTTATCTTAATATAAATTACGATAGTTATACAAAATACATAATAAAAAAAAAATCGGCCCGGGCCCTTAGGCCCGGAACCGTTCCGGTTCAAATTTTCGCCGACCAGACACAGAACCGGTAAAACTGATATTTTGAAATCGGTAATCAGCCCGATACGGAGACCGGGCGGTCTCCTTTTCCAATAACCTGGTCCGGCCCCTTGACACCCATAGGGTGAACTCGACCTCACTACTAATTAGTAGTTTTTTTTTTTACTCCTGCAAATAGCACTTTATATTAAGAGGAAGTTCAATGCATTCAGGTTAAAAGTGAAACTGAAAATAAAACATTAACGTCGAGACTTATAATGTACTAGATTACTTTTGCCCGTGCTTACGCACTGGCCCAACAATATAATTCTGTCGTTCATTTATCCTCCGCTTATGAATTTATTTCTTGTTTTAATTTTTTATTTCAAATTCAACTAACAAAGCTAAGAGCTTTATATATAATGTTTTTAGAGCAATAAAAATAATCATGGGAGCAGATATATATATTTTTTTATATTATCAACTTGTTGGAATCTTAAGACAAGATCTAGAGAAGATAGGATACAAAAAAGTGAGGAAATTGACACAAACCTCTTTAAGATAGCTAATTTTATTTTATTTTTAAAATTAAATATTCTCAAAAAAATAAAAATTTCTTGAATAGTATTGTGGATTTTCTTGCTCATTCTTGGTTCTATCTCGCTTTTTTAGATAGATAATTTAATTATTATGTTGACAAAGTTTTATTTAAATTTGTTGCTCGATAAATATTAAAAGAATTTCAGCATTCTATATATTCAAGGTTCATTCTTATTCATTCTCATTTTATTTAAGACGAGATCTAGAAAAGATAGGATACAAGAAAGTGAGGAAATTAACACAAACTGTTATAAGAAAAATCAAATTATGGTGGATGTCTACTCTTCCTCCATGATCTTCTCAAATGCTTAATGACATATTCAATGATATATTTCTATGCTTAATGACATATTCAATGACATATTTTTCTTCACTTTTCATGCATATATAAAGGCCTTGTAATAGATAGGAAAATACACACAATTGAAGAAGAAATAAGAATCTCCCCTCTCTTTCTCTCTATATCTCTTAGCTTGTTGTTCCTTGTTCTATATTGCTACTTTGAGCTATATTTTATAACACGTTATCAGCACGAAGTCTCTAACCTCAAGGTTGAATTCCACTTCTGGTAAGGTATATTTCGATGATCTATTGTCAAAATTATCCATATTTTATTCAATAAGATATGTAGTGTTACAGACACGTCTTTCTGCTACAGCAACAAGTCCAAGCTTTAAACGAGATAAGTTTGTACCACTATTTAGAATAAGTAATTGTCTGGTTATTAGAAAATTAGTATTTATGTGGCTGCTAAGGATGTCACCTTGATAACTTTTCATGAACTAAATAATAGGTGGCATGCGGTATACTAAATAATCTACAAAATTAAAATGATACTTTATTATGTATGCTTATGGTTAATTTTACCTTATAATACGATTTTAGTATGCCTAGTATAATGATTATATATTAGTTTACTGTCAAATATATAATAATAATAATAATAATAATAATAATAATAATAATAATAATAATAGTAATAATCGTAACTATTTTATTTTGATAAGATAAAATATTAGTACAAGAAGTATGTACTACACCAAATTTTTCATTGATGATACTTCTTATCAAACTAACATGTTGAATCATTTCTATATGGAAAGCATATAGTAGTAGATAGTAGACAGAGATTTGTCCACTATTTTTTTGATTCCCTGATTGACTTAAAGGTTCTGCTATATCCTTTTATTTTCTAGAGAGCATAATACTTAGTTTTCACAAAAGTGTATGGTAACTAGTAGTACTATTATTTTGTTTGATACATAATTTCTCCTTAATGTTCTGGTCATATCACTTTCATCTTGAAGTAAGCTTATTGCAGCAAAGACCACATGTGAATTTTCAATATTATTTTGTATTTTAATATATCTATTTGACACTAATTACTTAGCTGATTTGAGTAAACGAAAGTCTATTGTTGAGAATTATATCCAAATGGCATTATGAAGAGTTTAACTTAAGAGGTAAGCATTTTCTTCGTATTTGAAATTGTTTTTGTCCTTTGTTATTAATGATATCAACTTCAATGAGTTCAAGTCGCAATGCACCATGAGGGTAAGACATCAGGATCAAGTCCTGATGCTCTATGATGATAAGAGTTGGGTTTGAGTCTCAATTCATTATGGTCTAACATGCCTTTATGATGGTAAGATATTGGGTTTGAGTCCCACTATACCATATTGATGATATAATGATAACTAAAGAAAAATAATATATTTTCATGAAAATGTATGAATATTGTCCCACTTGATTTGCTCCATTCTTGAAGTGAATGTGGTAGCAGCGCATAATAAGTCTAAATGAAGACAAGTGGTTGAACAATGAACGTTGGTATTCCAAAGATTAAAATAATAACAATCATCACTATGATTATAAAAGGAGAACAATAAGGGTTCTCAAAATAGTCCTTAAAAATGTGAAGGCAATGTTTACCATCAAATTGGTATGAAAAATAATAAAGCACGCCGCTGATTATGATCCATTCCTTGAAGAGAATATGACTTGTGATAAGCATTGAGAATGCAGACTCATTCCTAAAGGTGAATGTGGAAATATGTGATAAAAGTAATGAATAAAGACATGCAATGCATGATTAGATGAATACCACATAACTCACCTCTAAGGGAGGTTTGAGTGAAATAAAGAAAATAAATATTATTGTGTGGTTACATGAATATGTCATTGGTCGCGCACATGTTATACGCCAAAACAAAAATATTTTGTTGTGCCTTATAAAAAGGTTATTAAAGGCAAAATTAAAGCAAGAAATAATTTTGCTTATGATGATTTTGACCATGACAATTTATTATGATATAATTTTCTTCGTGAAGGAGACATTTACTATATGAATAGTGTGATAAAAGATCTTGTAGTACAAAAGTTGTTAAGAGCTCTGGAAAAATTAATTTGTTACTATCCGGATGAATAAAATTATTCACGATATTGATATTGTAAAGTCTCAAAAGAAACTTTTTGAGTTTCAAATGTATAAGTCAAAGTGGTTGGCATATTGAGACTATAAATGAAAGGAATATTGAATATCTTCATATTTCTATAATCATAACAGGTAAATATGAAAGGTTACCTGATTTTCATTCTATTTGTACTACACAAATATAAGCATGATGATGGAATCATAATGTCACAAGTAAACTAGAGGTTTACTGAAACAACTATTAGTTGGCATGACCGGTTGATCATCCCGGTTCAATTATGATGCGAAAAATTAATTGAGAATTAAATTGGCATATATTGAAGAAATAGAAGATTCTTCAAAAATTCTCTTATGCTACTTAGTCTCATGATATACCAGTTAAGGCTGGGATTGAATGCCTTGATTTCTGGGACAAATAAAAGGTGATAAATATATGGGCTCAGTCACCTGCCATGTGGACCGTTTACTATTATATGATTTTAATAGATGCATCTATTCTATGATCACATGTGCATTTGTTATCAACTTGCAATTTGGCTTTAGCAAGATTGATTGCTCAAATTATTAGAGCACAGTTCCAGAATATAAATTATGATGATTTATCTTGATAATACTGGTTTAAATCTAAGTCGGTTTAGCAGAAATTGTATGCCTCCAATTATATCTAAACCATTGGTTATGAGAACAAAACTGCCAAAATAAAATTTGGTATGTGATGTATTATTTAATATACAACAGCACTTGTACACATCTAGCCAAGTTATGATAAGTTCTCCCTATCACAATCGGTTCAGGGTCAGAAACCAAATAATTTCCATCTAGAAATATGAATGTGCTATATGATTTAATTATTCCACCACAATGCACAAAGATGGATCCCCAAATAAGGCTAGAGATATGTATTGGTGATCTCAACAATAGGAGGAAAAAATAGAAAGTTGAAAAGGTAATGCATGTAATGAATTATTATGAGTGCATCTAGATCCTCGTACGAGAAAAAGTGAACTTGAAGTTCAAGTGATAATTCATTTGCAAAACATTACTAGGCGTATTTGCTGACCCAAAGCTAAATTTAATATTCAGCTGCTAATGCTCCAAATAAAATAAAGTTTATAATGAATAGAGTCTATGGCATGAATGAAGCATAATAGAGTAATCGGTTCCAAAGATAAAACTCCTTGAAGAAGAAGAGGAGCAAATGTTCAGGATGGTCATAATAAGGAGGCAAGTGCTCTAGAAGAGCACCACGACATAACACTTCATAAGACCTCATGGGAGAGGCTCACGTACCTGAAAATAATAAGATAAAGAGATCTCAATAAGTTATGTCTTTATTGGGTAACAGTAGAACCGATATAAAATGATCGTCGACGATATTGTTAATATAATGTAGCGCTCAATATTATTAATATTGACGAGGATCTTGAGTTCAAATCTGTCATGAAATTTGGACAGATAAATGATTGGCCAAATGAAAAATACGCAATGAAAATTAATTTCACCTGAAAAATATGAAGTTGGACGGATAGTCCCAATACGTGAAAGTATAAAGCCAGTAGAGGTATAAATGTGTTCTTGTGCGAAAATAAAAAGGTCAAGTCGATAGACATAAAGACGACTTGTGTCACAAGAAGATTTGTAAATATCCTAGCATTGATTATATAAAGACATATTCTCTTGTGGTGGATGTCGTCATTTCAAATTTTAATCTGGAAATACAAGAAAAACGTGACATGCGTATAATGGAAATCATTGAATGATTTAAATTGTTCTGAAACATATTAAAGTTTCCAAGAAATTTATTAAATAAAGCTTGAAAAATTCTTATACAGATTGAAATAATCAGGGCGCATGTGGTATAATCGCCTGAGTGAGTACCTGTTGAAAGAAGGGTACAAGAATGATACAATTTGTCCTTGTGTCTTTATAAAAAGCTATGGATCTAAATTTGTTATAGTCGCCATGTATGTTGATGATTTAAATATCATTGGAACTCCTAGGGAGCTTCCTAAAGCAGTAGACTATTTAAAGAAAGAATTTGAAATGAAAGATCTTGGAAAGATAAAATTTTGTCTTGGTCTACAAATTGAGTATATGAAAGATGGAATTTTTGTCCATCAATCAGCATACACTAAAAAGATTTTAAAACGATTCTATATGGATAAAGCACATCCATTGAGTACCCCGATGGTTGTGAGATCACTCGATATAAATAAATATCCATTCTGACCTCATGAAAATAATGAAGAGCTTCTTGGTCTCGAAGTACCATATTTTAGTGCAATTGGTGCACTAATATATCTTTCTAACAAGGTGTGACATAACTTTTTCAGTTAATGTCTTAACAAGATATAGCTCTGCTCCTACAAGGAGACATTGGAATGGAATCAAACACATATTGCGTTATTTAAAAGGTACTATCGATATGAGATTATTTTATGGCAATGATTGTAGTCCCGATATTGTTGGTTATGCCGATACTGGATATTTATCTGACCCACACAAGGCTCGATCTCAAACAAGTTATGTATTTACATATGGAGGCACTGCCATATCTTGGCGATCTACTACGCAATCAATCGTGGCTATTTCATCTAATTATGCTGAGATAATTGCTATTCATGAAGCAAGTCGAGAATGTGTATGGTTGAGGTCTATAATACGCCTTATTTGATACAAATATGGTTTGAAGTGTGATAAACTACCCATAATTTTGTATGAAGACAATGCAGCATACATAGCCCAATTGAAGGGAGGATTCATAATAGGGTATAGGACAAAGCACATTTTACCAAAATTATTTTTCACACATGATCTTCAAACGAATGGTGATATCAATGTGCAACAGATCTGTTCAAGTGATAATATGGCTTATTTGTTCACCAAATCTCTATCGACGTCAACCTTCAAGAAACTAGTGTACAAGATTGGGATGCGAAGGCTCAAGGATGTGAATTGATGCTCTCATCAGGGGGAGTTAATACACATTATACTCTTTTTTCCTTATAAGATTTTGTCCCACTGGGTTTTCCTTGCAAGATTTTTAACGAGGCAACCAAAAGGCGTATTTCTAAACATGTGTACTCTTTTTCCTTCATTAGGATTTTTTTCCCATAGGGTTTTTTCCTAATAAGGTTTTAACGAGGCAAATTATCTATGGGCATCCAAGGAGGAGTGTTATAAGAAAAATCAAATTATGGTGGATGTCTACTCTTTCTCCATGATCTTCTCAAATGCTTAATGACATATTCAATGACATATTTCTATGCTTAATGATATATTCAATGACATATTTTTCTTCACTTTTCATGCATATATAAAGGCCTTGTAATAGATAGGAAAATACACACAATTAAAGAAGAAATAAGAATCTCCCCTCTCTTTCTCTCTATATCTCTTAGCTTGTTTTTTCTTGTTCTATATTGTTACTTTGAGCTATATTTTATAACACAAACCTCTTTAAGACAGCCTATTTTATTTTTTAAATTAAAATTTCTAAAAATAAAAAAAAATTCTTGAATTAGTATTGTGAATTTTCTTGCCCATACTTCGTTCTATCTCGCTTTTTTAGATAGATAATTTAATTATTATGTTAACAAAGTCTTATTTCAATTTGTTGCTCTTGCAAGGTTCATTCCTATTCATTCTCATTTTAATGGTATTTTGAAACATTATTTTTTCCCATTAACTTTGTCTTGCTTACTTGAGCGTAGCTACAAGCTATGGACGCTTAATACCTTTTTTGTGTACTTAATTTATCTTATTTATATTTATTTTATAGAAAGATAAGCTTAGTTAATACAAGTTTAACTGCCAAGTAAACGTTAATTTATTATATTTTTATTTACTTTCTCCCTTCTTTATTCTTCACATCTCATTGGCAGATTTGTTTGGAAATCTTTTCAAAAATTTGAAACAGACAAAAAGACTTTCAAATGACATCTAACTCTGCAATGAAAAAAATTAAACAAAGAATATAATCAGAAAAAAATAGTTTTTTGCAAATTAGTTTTCTTCAACTTGATTAAACCAAACTACTTCGGAAATATTGTGCAGGTGTTTTACTAAACAAAATTGTATTTGATACAATTGCTATTTAAAGAGCTTTTAAAATTGAAGTTACCAAGTTAACCATAGTAAAAGATATTACAAAATAATTTAATAAATCTTTTCCTGTAAAATGATTTGGTTCTTGAAAAAAAAAAGAATTTTTGTTGAAATAAGTTAACATCGATAACTTTATTGTGCACTAATTTTCAAGTAAATATTCAATACCAAATAATATAGTTGTAGTATATGATAGAATAAATCCTAGAGAAATATAGAAAAATCAATTACCACAATATATAATTGTAGTTTTTGATATACAAAATTAGTCCCTGAAAATTTTAATACAGTTTGATAGTGGGACAGTTTCGGAAGTAGCGTGAATATATACAAAATAATTATTTTACATTTAAAAGTGTTTTTTTATTTGCCTGATGCACCATTTTATTTAGACATAAAATTTGAACATGGTTGAAGGCTAGCAATGATTTAGAACATCTTAAATTTACTATAATGACATGAGTTAAATACAACATATTTACTACGATGTAAACTAAATAGTCACATTTGTATGGAAAAGGTTAAACTAAAAACAACTAAGAACACAACAACAAATGTTTAAAGAGCTACAATAAAGTTATGTGTAAACTGTAAAATGGAGAAATAAGTGGGATTATAGGACTTGGAACGTGTGACAAGGGAAGTTTGTGAGCTTTTTAGAGCCCCTTTGGACATAAGAAATGTTTTACTTTTTTTTTTTAAAACAGCGTTTGTTCATAAAAAATTTAATTTTCACTTGAAGATGCATTTTGGAAATTTTCGAAAATTTGAAAAACTCCGAAAAGCTGTTTTTTAAAATTTTCATTCAAATCACTCACAAAACTTCAAAAACAACCCAAAATTATGTTCATGTCCAAACACAACTCTAAATTTCAAAATATCATTTTCAGTTGAAAAATATTTTCCCCTATTTTGGATTTTTACAATACTTATGTCCAAACGCCCACTTAGTACTCTTCTTGGACGTCATTCCCTCTGACAAAATATAGCAACGTGGCCGTAAAAATTGCATGGGGCGCCCTATTTGGTCGCCCCCTTTTAACTTATACCCGTTTTATTTTTCCGTTTGCATCCGTACTCTTTTTTTTGTTAAAAGCATTTTAAAAAGACAATTTTGCCCTTCAGGACTATTGACAAAAATGTAGACTGCAGGACAACAATTCAGCATGTTTTTGGCATGAAATTTTAGCAAATGAACTAAATAACTTAAGCATGTTTAGTCTGAAGTTTTAGCAAATGAACTAAATAACTTAAGCATAATAAGTCTGAAGTTTTAGCAAATGAACTAAATAACTTAAGTATGTTTAGTCTGAAGTTTTAGCAAATGAACTAAATAACTTCAGCATGCATTAGCAAAAACTCATTAAAAAATTACATATTGCAAGACAAAAACTTAAGCATGTTTAGTCTGAAGTTTTCGCAAATGAACTAAATAACTTTAGCATGTTTAGTCTGAAGTTTTAGCAAATGAACTAAATAATTTCAGCATGTTTAGTCTGAAGTTTTAGCAAATGAACTAAATAACTTAAGCATGTTTAGCCTGAAGTTTTAGCAAATGAACTAAATAACTAAAGCATGTTTAGTCTGAAGTTTTAGCAAATGAACTAAATAACTTCAGCATGCATTAGCAAAAACTCATTAGAAAATTACATATTTCAAGACAAAAACTTAAGCATGTTTAGTCTGAAGTTTTCGCAAATGAACTAAATAACTTCAGCATGTTTAAATTGAAGTTTTAGCAAATGAACTAAATAACTTCAGTATGTTTAGACTGAAGTTTTGGATAAAAATTCATTAGCATGAAATTTTAGCTTCAATGTAAAACAACTTCAGTTGCTACTGTAATTGGCTGAAGTTTTACACCATCTCGCATGCTAATGAATAACCCCTGGTACTGTAAAACAACGTCATCTCCAAACATTAGCATGTTGCTACGTTTATCATGGCTTGTTTTACAGTATGCTAATGCGAATAAGGTCATCTCCAAAGTAGCATGCAAATGTAAATACTATCAGGGGTGTAATTGTCATATTATTACGGATTTTTTGTCAACTGGCTACCAAATTAATAATTTTTAAAAATAGAATACACGTTAAAAGGTGGCACAAATATAAGGTACATGTGCAAATCCCCCAGATACAGTAGTCCCAGCAAAATTAAAGCAGAACGTTGGCCTTCACAGGGTAAGAATGTCTGCACACAAAAAAATGTAACAGAGTAACTACCGTAGCTAACTAACGTGGACCTAGTCAGAAAAATTCTCTCACTCATAATTACCAATATGTCCCTACTTTTCAAGCAGGCATATCAACGCACACTTCTTATATAGGAGAATTCTAGTGGTACCGTCAAAGTCTTAAATTCTCATTTTCCCTTCTCTGTCATCGGTTCCCCTGTGTAATTAAAAAGAAATTTTATAAAAGGATAACTAATGATGAGTTCTTAAAAATAAAGTAAAACTTCGCACACGTCAGTCCTGTAATAACGCACCAACAGTCCACAAAGCAATAAACTAAACGTACTTTGCTTCTCATTTTAGTCACTACCAAAACGTCATTCTCAACGCACTAATGAAGAGCGATTCCAGCCTTAGCACATTGAAGATAGTTGATAAGGTCCGACCCCAAGTATCAGAAAAATCTAACAAATCAATTGCACGTTAAGATAACTCTTTGACCACCTCAATCTTGACTGCAAGATAAAGAGACCAGACAATCCGTAAAATAATAATAAAAACAATAAATAAAGTAAAAAATAAAAAAAATCAGTAGACGGCTACAGAGGATTATAACCACAAATCTATTGAACTATTTCAAATTCAGCACCAATTGGGAGATGATCGCTAGGATGATAATAATTTGGTAGACCACCTTGTACATCTGAGGCTTCAGGCTCTGGAAGTTCGAGGTAGCTGACTGGTTTGATATCCCCTGAAGGAGAGAATAGTATGTAATCTAGAGTTCCAGTAAATCCAGGAGTGCAGTTCGTGAAGTGTGGTTCTCCCTTGGTGATTGCATATACACTGCACAATGAAACCGGCATATCATCTGAGCTCTCTGGCAGAGTCCCCACTAGTGAGGAACCTGAAATAAGGTACTGATATACCTGAAACAGCAAGAACCAAAACCAATTTACATGAGACACCAATTGCTTTCACTTTCGGCAAAAACAACTCAGAACAATATTTTTCATCAAGAAAATCCAGGTACACCTTGAATAATCATCAATGAAAATAACAAATACTGAATCCAAAAGTTGAAGTGACTCTACTTGGACACCAAACATCAAAGTAAACCAAAAATGAGACTCTGCTCGAATATCAAGACGACAAGAGAAAGTAGTTCGCGTGTGTATTCCAAGTTGACATGACTACTGACTAATAGTCTAATGTAGACAAGTTAGACAAACTAGGTACCAACTTTTGAAAGTTGGATAAGTTTAGGACATCTCAATCATTTATGAAGTCTGGAGAGCCAGAAGCTAGACAAACTGTAATACCAATTCTCACATTGGTTGACAGTAGTGTTGTGAAAAGCACTCGCTTCAGCGCTTAAAGCGCGAAGCGAGGCGGGCACATGGTCGCTTCTGTGTTGTGAAGCGTAGCAGGTGATATGAAGTGCGCTTCTGCCAAAAAAGCAAGAAGCGCGACTGAAGCAAGAAGCGACAGTAGCGAGCACTTCACTATATTAAGTGGCTACCAACGTTAATTAAATAAAAAAACTGTCTTTTTTCAAAACATCATCTAGCAGCAGAGAAAAACAACGAGCAGAGTTCCCCTCTTCTCCTTCTCCTTCTCCTCCTCCTGCTTCTGCTCCTCCTTCTTCTCCTCCTTCTCCTTCTTCTCCTCCTTCTCCTCCTCCTTCTCCTTCTCCTTCTTCTTCTTCTCTTCTTCTGCTTCTTCTTCTCCTTCTTCTTCTCCTTCTTCTTCCTCCTTCTCCTCCTCCTTCTTCTCCTCCTTCTTCTGCTCCTCCTGCTTCTGCTTCTGCTTCTTCTTCTTCTTCTTCTTCTTCTTCTTCTTCTTCTTCTGCTTCTCCTTCTGCTTCTTCTTCTTCTTCTTCTTCTTCTTCTTTCACTGTTTCAGCCTCAAAATAGCAGGGAAATGCTGCCAAATTTTTTTATTTTTCCTTCAGTTCTTTTCTCATTCTCTTCTTCTTCTTTCACTGTTTCAGTCTTAAATTGCAGCGAAATGTTGCCCAATATTTTTCTTACTTACTGCCTTCTTTTTTGTTTCAGTTCTTCTTAGTTCTTACTGCCTATTTTTTTTGTTTCAATATTTATTTTAATATTTTTTTTAAAATTCCGCTTCACTTCAAAAAAGCGAGCTCTTCGCTTCTCACTTCACGCTTTAAGCGAACAAGGGCTTGTCGACTTTCCTCGCTTCACGCTCTTTACAACACTGGTTGACAGTGGGTTGTTGTCTCCTTATACGGTCTTGGAATCCTCATCTCATGAGTTAGTTTTTGGAGTTGACTTTGGCCCAAGATCTATTTTTCTTTACATGGTAGCAGAGCCAAACCCATCTATCATATTTTGTTTCTTAATGTTATGGTATGTTATCCACTCTCCAGTATGTCCATGCATAAGGAGGGTGTTAGAGTGTCCCAAATTGAGTGAGGAAATTCATTGTTGTCTCCACATTGACGTTGGATAATCCTCACCTCAAGAGTTAACTTTTGAGATTGAGTTAGGCTCAAGGTCAATTTTCTTAACTGGAAAAAGGATCCCTACTAAAAAGATACGAGGAAATCAAATAAAACGAATGCAGCTTATATAGAGTATGTCAGTGTCGTTCAATAAAAATGCAAAAGGACCAAATGTTTTCGAAAGGAAAACGGTAGACTAGCTGACCTGATCCCCAGGAGTGGAGTTGAAATCACCGGCAACAACCACAGAAGGCGAGCAATCAAATTTGTCTGATACTAGTAACTTGAATTGAGCCAAGCGTGAAAGCAAGTATCTAGCTTGTGCAAGTTTGACATCGGCCAATTCTGGATCCCTGTAGTATCATTAATATATGCTAACAGTGTATAAACTTAAGAAACTAAAAATCCAGTTTCCACAAATCCAAGTAAACATGCTGCAATACCAAAAGATTGGATAATGGGTGTACCAGTAAATGTGAGTGTTGGCGACAATGATAAGCTGACAAGGATCCTTCAGCCTGAAGGCAGCCATAATACCCACACAGTCACGTTTTAATCTAACACGAGGATCATTTAGGTCTCCACGATCTGCTCGACTGTTTTTCAAACTGACATCTGAAATTGGAATGAGAAAGATCACAGTTACAAAGGTTATTGGATTATGAAGCTTAAAGCACCCATTCCCACCAAATTTGTGCATTGAGGAGCAACGATGAATCCGTTCCCTATCACCTCAACAACACCTTATTCACCTCTCTAAAATGAGATGTGTAAAAAAAAAACCCTTTTAAGTTTCAAAATTTCAAGTCATTTGATTTTGAAAGAGCTGATTCTGTTTGACTATGAAGTTTCCTTCAGAGCCTATTCGAAAATGCACTGCTGCTTTAGGTCCAATATTCACCTCTCTAAAATGAGATGTGTAAAAAACTCCCCCTTTAAATTTCAAAATTTCAAGTCATTTGATTTTGAAAGAGCTGATTCTGTTTGACTATGAAGTTTCCTTCAGAGCCTATTCGAAAATGCACTGCTGCTTTAGGTCCAATATTCACCTCTCTAAAATGAGATGTGTAAAAAACTCCCCCTTTAAATTTCAAAATTTCAAGTCATTTGATTTTGAAAGAGCTGATTCTGTTTGACTATGAAGTTTCCTTCAGAGCCTATTCGAAAATGCACTGCTGCTTTAGGTCCAATATTCACCTCTCTAAAATGAGATGTGTAAAAAACTCCCCCTTTAAATTTCAAAATTTCAAGTCATTTGATTTTGAAAGAGCTGATTCTGTTTGACTATGAAGTTTCCTTCAGAGCCTATTCGAAAATGCACTGCTGCTTTAGGTCCAATATTCACCTCTCTAAAATGAGATGTGTAAAAAACTCCCCCTTTAAATTTCAAAATTTCAAGTCATTTGATTTTGAAAGAGCTGATTCTGTTTGACTATGAAGTTTCCTTCAGAGCCTATTCGAAAATGCACTGCTGCTTTAGGTCCAATATTGATTCTTCATACTGCCGATAGTTCAAAAAATATGACGCAGGGGCACATTAGGATGGAATAGGCTATCCATGCAACAGATACTCAGAATCTACAATTGCTAGTAACTAGATAATTTGCCGTGGCAACTAGCAAGATCCCCATGCTACACAATGCACCAGAATTTGGCCATTCCAAAAACCAAATAACACACCATTGGTGCTGGTTTCAGCCATGGATGCTTCTTTTACCATGGGCATCTTTCCTCACAAAACCCTCAAGTCAAACATAAATATGACTCTTCAGTCACAAATCGCATGTTGCTACCAAAACTTACTTTAACGTATGATCAAACACAAAAGGTTTAAATTATTTTAACAATTAAGAAAGAAGATAAAAATGGATGCAAATGCCAATCAAGGTTTCTGAATAGGATATGAAAGCCTCACTTATATTGCTCTGATAACAAGTTACATGATACATCAGAGCTTGCTATGAAGTTTCTATTAGTTGATAGAGATTGAGTCGCTACATTAAATTAGAGGCAGACTGTTGAAGACATAATTAAATAAATAAAAGTGTGTTCTCTAACAGCTTAAGCTTTTAGATGAGATAGTCACACATTTCAACGTGGTATTAGAGCGGGCAGAGGTCTTGAGTTCGAGTCTCACCGCCACCCAATATGAAAAAGAATTTCCACGTGCCTGGCTAATAAAAAAAGAATCAAGCCCGCACGTGAAGGGGCGTGTTGAAGACATAATTAAATAAATAAAAGTGTGTTCACTCTAACAGCTTAAGCTTTTAGATGAGATGGTTACACAATTCAACACAAACAATGACAGGTCAACTTTCAAGTTCCAACGGTATTCCATTATTGAGTTTCTGAAGGTAATAAGTACTATTTCAGCTTTTCAAGAATCAAGAGACCCAGGTTCCATAAATAGAAAACTTTTAATTATAATTGTACAAGAATCTTTGGATCTTATTGCAACTAGGCAATTCAAATTCTTTCCGCCTCTTTTATTATGATAAAAAGCCTTAGGCATGAAAGTTAAACATACATCAATTGTTTGAAGGCAAATAGCTATAACTGCAGTACTAAACCAGCCCACATCCACCCCCAAAAGAAAAAAAACAAAAAGAGATAGGAAGAAGAGGAATCGCTTTAATTTGCAATTTCATTAGAATGACGTTGGACAGAGATTTTATTTTAGCAGTTTACAGTGTAAAGACATGTTTTGTGACAATGTTTTACCAGAGCATGCTCCAAACGTGTAAAGACAAACACGAGGTGAGCAAAAGCAAGAGAATACCACCTTTTGACTCTAACTTTTTACTTCCACCAGCAGGTAAATTTGCCTCTTTATCCACAGAAGCAGTATCATCTTGAATTGAGGGTACAAGATCATTGTAGTCTATCTTCTCTTCAATGACCAACTCTGCACTATTAGAATAGCATAGAATTTCAGATAAAATGAGTTTTACAGAAATATTTTATTCTGCCTGAAGAAGTTATAGAAGCATATCCATCCAAACCATAAGAACTTCTGATATAGAACTTCCTCAGTCCTTAACTGATGCTACGATATAGCTTTGGCATGATACGGACTAGGGAGTAACTTAAGCTATTGGGGTGGTGGGAGTAAGAGGAAATGACGTGAAATAAAATGTAGTTATTTGCAGTATTACTCATATATTGGCTCCCTTGAAGTTTTAGACAAGGTGGGTTGCTCTGATGGTAAGCACCCTCCACTTCTAACCAAGAGGTTGTGAGTTCGAGTCACCCCAAGAGCAAGGTGGGGAGTTCTTGGAGGGAAGGATGCCGAGGGTCATTTGGAAACAGCCTCTCTACCCCAGGGTAGGGGTAAGGTCTGCGTACACACTACCCTCCCCAGACCCCACTAGTGGGATTATACTGGGTTGTTGTTGTTGTTGTTGTTGAAATTTCCAGGATATAACATCAAAGCTTTATTTAAAAGAACATATACCTAATCAGCTTATTTTCTTAGCTGGAAAACAGTGCATGATCATGTCATGGAACTGTCAAAAACAATGGTTTATAATATGACCAGCACGTCTCCTCAAATAATGCAAATCATCTCATCTCTTAGCTTAGCATTTCTTTTAATTATAGAGGTTAAGAAAGGAGAGAGCTTAGATCACCAATCCTGCTTATAAAAGATCCCGCATCCGTCACGCTTCTGCCCACTTCTTTGGGCGTAGATACTTGAATAACCAACACTCTCTATATTTCTTTTATAGAAGCTATCATATTCATCCAATTCCTGGCACATAAAACAATTGATTAAAAGATAACCTAGAAGAAATTAGAAGTTGTTGGGAGAAGGAAAATGGATGAACAGATGTTGCCCAATCTTAATTATCAAACAATTAAAACCTGTAAGCAAAGGAAATCGGCCCCGAGGCTCTTGAGAACTGTCAGTATTGCCTTTGAACGGGCTTTCCACCTGACACAAGCACATAAGATATGTTGATTCAGAAATTTTTAGTAAAAGAAAGATGTTTAAAACTTTGTCTCGACCGAAGCTTATTGAATCATGGTCAACATGACTTCAAGTTACAATGCTTTTAAAAGAAATTTTACATTAGATGTTCTTCGAATAGTAGAAGAGCAAACAAGTAAAATTGACTTAAACAACTATGTATCTTTCAATTGAGACTAGCTTAGAGAATTACTGAAATCCAATACAAGTCATATTGCTCTTGACTCCAAGTCTCAAAGCCTTTCTCGGATAGTCTTGAAGGCATAGGAGAATCCAGGAGTTGAGCTATATGTGCTCAACCTTTAAGATTCTTAGAACCAAAACCATTGTATTTCTAAAATTATGGGTTCAAATTTACTATTTATTGTAATTTTAGTGAATTTTTATGCATAAATTTATGCTCCGCGTCGAAAGTACTAGGTTCAAATGAACATGGTGCAGCAATGTTGCATCCGCCTCTGCTTGAAGGCTAGGAATATAATAATGTAATGCAACATGAAGCAATCAGATCGGAGTTTTAGCTATTTTTCGTAGAGGAATGCACTATAAACAAGTCAATTTGGGTCCACTCAAACATGACATCAATCACATTGGAGTTTCCATGGGAGAAGCGAAACAATATCCAATAGACTGTGAATAGGAAATGCAAAAAGGAAAACTTGGATATAGATGACGTACTTGAGACAAGGCGCTGGGGAGTGTGGAAACAGAGCACTCTTTACATATGCCTACGATTTAAAAAACGCAATAGCATGAAACATTGGCAAACAGAATCCATACAGGCCAACAGGTTAAATGACTTGAATCCATAAGAACAACTAAAACTGACTAGCATTTCAGAATACAAGTGTCGAGGTATGAGATAATATCACTTGAATTTCGCACTATAGTTCAAAAGACAAATCAAGACATACCAAGGATGTCAGTATACTTGATTAATTAACATCAAATGTGTGCATCCATCCTGCCAGATATGTATGCTCTACTTAATATTATGGTCCAACCACACGCGAGCGGAGGAAGGCCTCAAATTCTTTTTGTTTGGATCAGATCACTCTCTGAGCTATGTTCACAAATTTCACAAGAATAGACTCACAAGATTAATTTGGTTGATGAATAAATACTCTGTTCACTTGGTTTTCAAAGTCAAAAGTATTTTATAGTGTATTAACCATAAGGATGCTAAATAATTTAAGAAAGCAGCACTTAACTTCCATAACTGAAATATTACCTGCGTGTACTTTATAAAAAGAATAAAAGTGAATCGCTTCAAGTAATTTGAACACGTAAGTCTGATTACCTGAGCCAAAATGTTATAGGATACAAAACTGAACCTAAAACCTGCAACAAAAGACAAAGAGTACAACACTAAATCCAGATGTATTACAAAAGCATACAAGCACGAAAAAGAAAGTTAAAATAATTTACTTACCATCTGATTTACTTACTGAAATAATTTCACTTGTTTCAACAGGAATAAATTTTGGAGACAAAGGTCCAGGTGCTGTGCTCATTTTGGTGAAACAAATTGTTCTGAAGATAGCGCAAACCAAAAAAAAAAAAAAAGGAAGTCTTTAATCAATCTTAAAAGGAGATGATACATATGAACCCCCTATTTGGGCTCCGCTTACAAGTTACAACCACCCTAGAGTGCCTAGTGACATAAAGAGTGGTGTCAACTCCTGTGCAGAGCGTGGGAGCAAAAATAAACAGCTTATATGTGGCTTTCTCTTCCAACAACTAATTGCCACATACAATGACTATTTGTTCTAGAGGTGTAATATATTCTTCTTCTTTATTTCTCGCATTGTTT
>AWOL01S0024435.1:27081-43874 GCA_000715115.1 Nicotiana otophora | reverse complement strand
AACAACAGGTGCTTCTTGTACCTGTCCCCCAACTGGAGCTACTAGCGGCTCCTCAACTGCTGCGCTGGTAGGTGCTCTAGTCGTGGCACGCGCCCTTCCTTGACCTCTACCTCGGCCCCGGCTCCTTGAGGCCCTACCAGTATGTGCGGGTACCTGCTCAATTGAACCGGTAGTACATCTCCTCACCATCTCTGAGAGAATAGAGATACAAAGGCTCAAATTCCACAATCAACAAATCCGCACGACAGGAATGAAAGAAGTGGAAATTTCCTAATAGTTCTGTAGCCTCTCGAAGAAAAGTACAGGCTTCTCCGTACCGATCCGCAAGACTCTACTAGACTCGTTCATGACTCGTAGAACCTATGAACCTAGAGCTCTTAAACAAACTTGTCACTACCCAAACTCCCACCACATGCGTCGTGATGGCACTTAGTCTCTAAGACTAAGTACGTCGATTATAATTACAATCCAAGCCATTTTTAATAGAAACTAACAGCGAAAATAATTTACAAACAACCTCCCATGACCGGTAATACTGAGTCACGAACTCTAACTGAATACATGAAATGATCTCAAGGATCGAATACTCAATACTGTTTGATTAATAATTAACAGTACAATAAAAGTGGAAAGACTCTATGGGACTGCGACGACCAAGCAGCTCTACCTTGAATCTTTGTGATCGCACTCTAACTCTGTCTGAGTCCGATATCTCCAATACCAGGCTCTGCACAAAAATGTGCAGAAGTGAGGTATGAGTAAACCACAATCAGTACCCAGTAAGTATCAAGACTAACCTCAGTGGAGTAGTGACGAGGTACAGTCAAGACACTCACTAGTCTAATAACCTGTGCAATATAGTATACAAAAATAATAGAAAACAAATAACAATGATGGCAAGAATAATCAACCAGTGATATACACAGCAGGGCAACAAGAACTCCATAAATATTGCTCATCAAATAATGAATACAAGTACAACTAATTAATCAAGTCCTTCAGATATAAATCTTCCGCCTATATATGTTTCAAATAATAATCTTCAGGATATAATACTTTCTAATAAATATATTTTGAATATACTCATTTTAGATAAATGTCTATCAAATATAATTCTTTCAAATATATATCTTTCAAATAAAAGTCACCCTGTGACACTTCATTTCATAATTATAAAATACGAGTCTCAGCCTACATTCATATTTCCACAGCACCTCGTGCCAATTTCTCTATCACAACTGCATAAACAACTCACGTGCCAATATCATCATCATTTACTCATGGCACCTTGTTTCCATATTTCATATCACAACTTCACGGACAATTCGCGTGCCAATATTATCATTATTTACTCACGACAGCTCGTGCCCATATTTCATTTCATAATCCGCTTAGCAATAGCCACAGTGTCCCAATTCCAACATAGATCCGACTATTATCAAGTTTACCAAAACAACAAGAAATATTGCACAAGATATAAAACTAAACACAAGGAAAATCACAGCATCACATGAAAATTTTCAACGCAATAACCCCACATCATCACATAAAAATTACCAACAAAATAACTCCACATCATCACATATCATCCCTAACAATAGCCACCTTTATCTCTCTTATAGCCACCCTTATCACTCCTATAATAGCCTCCCTTATCCCTCCACCCTGACAATATCAATAGCCACCCTCATCGCTCATATAGCCACCCTTATCGCTCCGTATAATAGCCACCCTTATCACTCCGCCCAGACAATATCCCATCACACATAACCACAGTGAAATACCACTCTTATACCCACATAATATCAACAGTGAAATGCCGCCCTTATATCCTTATAATAATAACTCAAATCGCACAATAATTTACACAAAATATTATCACGACAACACAACACAATCAATCCCTATCACAATTTGCCCAATGACCACAACCAATTCCAATGATATAGTAAATTCAATAATTTTCACAAACAATAGCCCAAGGCTCCAGACAACGTATATAAAACCTCAAAATAATCAACAGATATGGAAAATACTCAGTATAGGGCAACACCTTCATTAATCCAAATTCTTGATAATTATATTAACGCCTCTGTTTAAAATTATTTCATTAATTATTTGCAGATGAAAAATCCATAATATAATTATTTCCAGGAAATATCAAATCAAATTCCAATCCAAGAAGTTGGAGTAGGTCCGTAATGTCAATTATGAATTGTGTGCAAAATTTGAGGTCAATCATACGTGGTTTGGTAGGTTTCGGCATCGGTTGTAGAAATTTGATGTTTCAAGTTCATTAAGTTTGGATTGGAGGGTGATTCTTGTTTTTGTTTTTGTTTGATGTGAATTAAGGGCTCGACTATATTTGTGTGGTATTCTAGGACTTGTTGGTATATTTGGTTGAGGTCCCGGGGCCCTCGGGTGTAGTTCGAATGCTTAACGGATTGAATTTAGACTTATGCAATTGCTGAAGCTTTGCTGGTTTCTAGTGTTTCGCACCAGTGGTGGGGAGACCGCAGGTGCGGGATCACACATGCGGAGTGAAGGGCACATGTGCGCTTTTGGTCAAGAAGGTCTGTGAGCGCAGGTGTGAGAAGGGAACCGCATCTGTGCATCCGCAGATGCGGAGTAATGGACGTAGGAGTGGTATGGGCGGCCTAGGCGGGGGTCGCAGATATGAAAGTCAAACCGCAGGAGCGGGCTTGCAAGTGCAGCCCAAAGCTCACAGATTCGGTCCCAGCCATTTATGTCATTTTTGCACCTGTGATGGATTTTCCGCAGGTGTGGTTGAAGGCCCGTAAAAGCGAGTTTACTGGGAAGAAAATAGGATTTCGAGGGTTGATTTTCCCATTTCGATTTTGGGACTTTGAGATCTCGAATTGGGTGATTGTTTCAGGGATTTTCAGAGAAAGCTTTTGGGTAACGATTCTTAACTCCTTTATGGTTATATTCCAGTAATCTGTGGTAGATTTCATTATTTAATTTTGGATTTGGATTGCAAATTTGGGTAAAATGGGAAGAAGTTCTTCAACTAAGATTTTGGGTTTTGATTGAGATTTTGACATCGGATTTGGATAATTTTGGTACGAGTGAACTCATGAGTGAATGTGTGTTTATATTTTATGACCTTTACCCGATTCCGAGACGTGGGCCCGGAGAAACGTTTTGGGCCGATTTTCTAATTTCTTGCTTTAGCTTTGATTTCATTAATTAAATTAATTTTGTATAGTTGGATTTATGGTATGTAATTGATTTTGGCTAGATTTGGGCCATTCGGAGCCGGATATTTAGGGAAATGGCATTGTTACCGATTGATTAAGCTTGGTTCGAGGTAAGTGGCTTGCCTAACCTTGTGTGGGGGAAATACCCTTAGGACTTAGTACTTTTGTGACATGTGAGATCCTTGTACATGAGGTGACGAGTACGTACATGGGCTATTTGTTGTAAAACCCGATTTATTTTACTGAGTAGTAATCTATTTTTCTTATAAACTGAGTTATACAATTTAAATGAGTACTAGTCTGTTTTCATTCACAATTGAGCTATTCCAATATGTGTAGTTATCCTGTTTAGTCTAATATCGCACATCTACGTTCTTTAACTGCTTATTTGAACTTTGTGAAGCATGCCTAGTTGACTTTCTGCTTTTCCTTGTTCTTTATCAGTATAACTGTAGACATCTTGCTGCTAACTGATGTATTTATCGAATTGAGCTGTGTGTTTACTTTTACGACTATGAGGCAGTTTCCTCGTGAGTTTTCCCTGCAAATTTACTTTTACGACTACGATGCGATTCCTCGGGAGTTCTCCCTACATATTTACTTTTGAGACTATGAGGTGGTTCCTCGGGAGTTCTCCCTGCATATTTACTTTTGAGACTATGAGGCGGTACCTCGGGAGTTCTCCCTGCACATTTAGTTTTGAGACTACAAGGCGGTACCTCGGGAGTTCTCCCTGTACATTTACTTTTGAGACTACGAGGCGATACCTCAGGAGATCTCCTCATATATTTTCTTTTGGGACTACAAGATGGTATATCGAGAGCGCCCCTGTTGTCATCACATTGTTTGTATGTTGTTATTTCTCTGTGAATTCCTTTCTGTTAAATTCTCCATTTTATTGCATTTTATTATATTATTTGTCTAGTTATTATATCCCAGTAGGGCCCAGACCTGACCTCGTCACTACTCTACCGAGGTTAGGCTTGGCACTTACTAGGTACCATTGTGGTGTACTCATGCTACTCTTCTGCACATGTTTTATCTGCAAATTCAGGTGCTCGTTATCAGCCGCATTACCAATGAGTCAAAGGTTTGACTCGAGTGCATATAGGCACACCGTTAGTACTGCATGAAGCTATCTGGTAAGGCTCTTCATGATCAAATACATGTTTACAAATCTCATTTGATGTGTTGCTAATACAGTTTGCACATGTGAGTGGTGCATTATATTTATTGTACGATTGATAATTAATATGTTAATATGATAATATCATCATTTATTTCAAATTCTTAGAATACTGCAACATAAGATTGATTTTTAGGTGATATGCAAAATTACTCTTAAGAAACTTGTATCTTTTAAAAAAATATAAAATTTTAACAGCAACATGGAATTGTAATTCTACCTATTTATCTCCTGCCACTATCATAGGAAATCGTGTGTATATGGATAGTTAGTTATCATGAATTTAGTAAAATTCTAGTAATAGCCTTTTTGAAGGCATTGTAGCTTTCTTGATGCTTATTCTCTTCTTCCCCATTTTGCTAAATTGACGAAGATATGCCAACTATTAGTTTATCTTACTAATTGAAATTTCTGGGACGGCCAAAAGGAGTCACTCCTAAATTCAGCCTAGTACTGCTCGTCCCAAGTTATCTAAACTGCTTGTCCAGGCATATCCTTTTGCCATTTTAATATTATTCCTTGATTTACATGCTATACGATACATTATGCTCAAAGCTTTGAATTTTTCTCTGAACTTTCAACAATATGTAATTCCATGATTTATTTTAAGATTCTGCTAGTTTGTCGAGAGATGTTTCCAATTTTCATTAGAAGTCACAAATTTGAGAAAATAATTATACAGTACTCAAGACCTTAATGTCGATCAGTTTTGGATTAATTAGGATGCCATAAAAGGATAGTGCTTAGGTAGAGATCAAGGATTACTGGTGTCAGCAATAGTGGTTACTGAAGTTGTTCATGTCATAAGTCTATCTTGTATACAAGTTGATATGAACCTTAGTTGGATTTGATAAGTACTTCATATATCACATATTATAAAGAAACAGTTGCTTTCTGTTATGAGGGTTATCAAAATGATCATTGGCATTTTTGCTCTTTAAACTGCAAGGACAAAGGTTCGTTGAAAAGGAAAATGATGTTGGCCAAGGAGGAATCTATAGACAGTTGATTTTATTTTCCATGTTTATGCACAATAGAATGTATTATGGAGTGTTGTATACTTTGTAGAATAGATGGTAATGAAAAGTTCATATGTCATTTTGTTCAATTGTAATTAGTGGTGTTTCTTATAATATGATATGTTGTTTGGCAAATTAGTAAAATGTAGCTGCCATATAATTTTTGTTTTTAAAAAAACACTTAAGTGGCGACCCAACTTGCCATAGAAAATAGGTTTCAGTGGCACCGTAAGAAAAAGTAAACACTTTTTGTTGCGAGTTGATCGCCACTAAACATACCATCGTCAGTGGCAACCCATTTTTGAAGAACTTTCGTGGGTCATTTTGGTGGCAGTCAAAGTCGCCACTAATATATATCTTTTTGTGGTGACGTTGAATGGTCACTGCTAATAAGTATCCACCACTTAGTACAGTCAACAACCACAGGGTCGCCATGGCGAGGTTGACCAGGCCCCAAAACTCATCCCTATGCAGCCAGTAGCTCCGGTTCAGCATGAGAATAGGACAACCGCTTTTGAGAGGGAGCAGCTCAGACTTGAGAGGTACAAGAAGGACCACCTACCTACCTTCTGCGGATTGGCTATAGATGATGTTCAGGGTTTTTTGGAGAAGTGTCATCGTATTCTCTGTACTATGGGCGTAGCAGAGATGAGTGGGGTTTCTTTTACCACCTTCCAACTTAGTGGAGCAGCCTATCAGCGGTGGCGTGCTTATGCGTTGAGTAGTCCAGATGAGGCAGCTTCACTTACATGGACTCATTTCTCGGACATGTTTTTGAGAGAGTATGTCCCTCAGAGCCTCAGGGACTCATGGCGCACGGAGTTTGAGCAGTTGCGCCAGGGTGGTATGACTATGTCAGAGTATGCAGTCCGCTTTAGTGATTTGGCTCGACATGCACCGGCCTTGGTTGCCACAATTCGAGAGAGGGTTTGACAGTTTATTGAGGGACTCCACCCCAGTATCCGGATTAGTATGTCCAGGGAGTTGGAGATGGATATTTATTATCAGCAGTTTGTGAGTATTTCTTATCAGCAGGTACGGTACCGCAAGTGCGGTTGAACGCTCGTAAAAGTGAGTTTACTGGGCAGAAAATAGGATTTCGAGTGTTGATTTTCCCATTTCGATTTTGGGACTTTGAGAGCACGGATTGGGCGATTATTTGAGGGATTTTCAGAGAAAGCTTTTGGGTAATGATTCTTAACTCCTTTATGTTTATATTCCACTAATCTGTGGTTGATTGCATTATTTAATTTCGGATTTGGATTGAAAATTTGGGGAAAATGGGAATAAGTTCTTCAACTAAGATTTTGGGTTTTGATTGATATTTTGACATCGGATTTGGATAATTTTGTTATGAGTAAACTCATGAGTGAATGGATGTTCATATGTTATGACCTTTACCCGATTCCGAGACGTGGGCCCGGAGAAACGTTTTGGGGAGATTTTCTAATTTATTGTTTTAGCTTTGATTTCATTAATTATATTAATTTCTTATAGTTGTATTTATGATATATAATTGATTTTGGCTAGATTTAAGCTATTCAGAGACGGATATTCGTGGAAAAGGCATTGTTACCGATTGATTCGGCTTGGTTCGAGGTAAGTGACTTGCCTAACCTTGTGCGAGGGAAATACCCTTAGGATTTGGTACTTTTGTGATATGTGAGATTCGTGTACGTAAGGTGACGAGTACGTACACGGTCTATTTGTTGTAAAACCCGATTTATTTTACTGAGTAGTAATCTGTTTTTCTTATAAACTGAGTTATACAATTTAAATGAGTATTAGTATGTTTTCATTCATAATTTAGCTATTCCAATATGTGTAGCTATCTTGTTTAATCTAATATCGCATGTCTACTTGCTTTAAATGCTTATTTGAACTATGTGAAGCATGCCTGGTTGACTTCCTGCTTTTCCTTGTTCTTTATTAGTATTACTATAGAAATCTTGATGTTAATTATCAGATTGAAATGTGTGTATACTTTTGAGACTACGAGACGGTTTCCTCGGGAGTTCTCCCTGCATATTTACTTTTAAGACTACGAGGTGGTTCCTTGGGATTTCTCCCGGCACATATTTACTTTTGAGACTACGAGGAGGTACCTCGGGAGTTCTCCCTACACATTTAGTTTTGATAATATGAGGCGTTTACTCGGGAGTTCTCCCTGTACATTTAATTTTGAGACTACGAGGCGGTATATTGGGAGTTCTCCTCACATATGTACTTTTGGGACTACGAAATGGTATCTCGGGAGTGCCCCTGTTGTTGTCACATTGTTTGTGTGTTGTTATTTCTTTGTGAATTCCTTTCTGTTAATTTCTTCGTTTTACTTCATTTTATTATGTCATCTTTCTTGTTATAATATCCTAGTAGGGCCCGGACCTGACCTCGTCACTACTCTACCAAGGTTAGGCTTGGCACTTACTGGGTACCATTGTGGTGTACTCATGCTACTCTTCTACACATGTTTTGTGTGGAGATTCAGATGCTTGTTATCAGCCGCATTACCAGTGAGTCGAGATAGCTTTGGAGACTTCAAGGTATATCTGCCGCGTCCGTAGACCTCGGAGTCCCCCTCTATTTCCCCCCGTGTCAAACACTTCATGTATTTCTTTTTATTCAACTCTGGTGTATAGAGATACTATTTCCTTTCTGTAGCTTGTGACTCATGATGTTTCGGGTTTTGGGAAAGCTGTGTACGTCTAGAGTTTTGGTTATTGTACATGCCGAGCGGCATTGTTATTGGTTATTCAGTATCTGTTGTAGTTAGTTGATAAGTTTTGTTTCCATTATTGGTGTTTTCACAACTTATTAGGCTTACTAGTCATAGAGACTAGGTGGCGTCACGACGTGTTTTGGAGGGGTGTTTGGGTCATGACAAAGGCCTAAGACTTTAACCCAATAAATATTTGCACACGGCTTTTCACATTTCATATATAGTACATAAGACTCGATGCCTAAGGGGTAATCCCCCCACTCAAGGTTAGGCAAGATACTTACCTTTTGAAGTTATGTCGATACTCCAAAATCGCCTTCCTGCTTGAATTGACCTCTTGACCGCTCAAATCTATCCAAATTAATTGTATAACTTCATTAAAATTCATCGGAAACAATTTTGGATAATAAAATGTCGACTTAAAATTTTATTCTAAAAAATAAACCAAAAGTCAACGAGGGGACCGCCTCTCGAAACCCGACGTAATTTTTACGAAATCCGAATACCCATTCCGATACGAGTTCAACCATACCAATTTTATTTAATTCTAATAACAAATCATCCTCCAAATCTTGAATTTCTATTTTTTGAACAGGTTTTACAAAAATCACCATTTCCTCCATTAAACTCGAATTAAATAATGAATATAACCATAAATTCATGAAATATATTCACTTTAGGATATAGAACACTTAACCCAACCAATCTTGTGAAAATTCCCTCCAAAATCACTAAAAGCCGAGCTCCAAAAATCCCAATCGAAAATGACGAAAGGACCATTTTTGGTCCTTAACATTCTGCCTAGTTTCGCACCTACGGATGAGTCGCCGCATCTGCGGAGCCGCTTTTGCGAGCCAAAACTCACTTCTGCGGAAAGGCCCGCTTCTGCGATGGCCATGGCTCGCTTCTGCGCAAAGGGCCACTTCTGCGATGGCCAGGCGCAGCTGCGCTTGCGCTTCTGCGGCCTTCTTCATCAGCTTCTTCCCAGGTCGCTTATGCGTTGCAAATCCTCGCTTCTACGATCAAATCCTCGGCATAAGTGATTTCATCAGCAGTAAAAATTTCCAGCAGTCTTCGTCAAGTCCAAATTAATCCGTTAACCATCCGGAATCCACCCGGAGCCCTCGAGACTTCAACCAATTGTACCAACATGTCCCAAATTATAATATCAACTTAGTTGAGGCTTCAAACCACGTCAAGCAACGTCGTAATTATGAATCGCACATCGAATCAAATTATGAGTTTTCAAATCATCCAACTTCTATATTTTGCGCCGCAACGTATCAAATCAATCCAAAATGACTTCAAATTTTTCACGCGAGTCATAAATGACATAATGGAGCTATTCCAATTTCCGGAATTTAAATCCGACCTCGTTATCAAAGATTCAACCTTCGGTCGAACTTTCCTAAAATCTTCTATTATCCAACTTTTGCCAAAATGCGTCGCATTGTCCTACGGACTTCCAAATCCAATTCCGGACACACGCCTAAGTCCAAAATCACCATACGAAGCTATTGACATTATTAAAATTCCATTCTGGAGTCATTTGCTCAAAAGTAAAACTTCGGTCAATTCTTTTCATTTCAAGCTTCAAACTGAGAATTATTCTTTTAATTAAATTTTGAATCTTCCGAAAATCAAACTCGACCACACTCGCGGGTCATAATATATATTACGAAGATGCTCGAGACCTTTAGTCGCTGAACGGGGCGTAAATTATTAAAATGACAAGGTCGAGACTAGGAAGTCAGACCATTTCAAAGTAAGACAAAAAGATAACATGATGCTCAGAGAGTTTGTGTCTCGGTTCCAAATGGAATGAATGGATCTACCATCGGTCGCGGATGATTGGGCCGTTTAAGATTTTACTCAAGGATTAAATGTACGAAGCTCAGTGGCTTCACAACAACTAAAGCAAAACTTGATTAAATACCTAGCAATTACCTGGGCCGATGTACATAATCGGTATCAATCGAAGATTAGAGTCGAAGACGACCAGCTAGGTGCTCTTTGCGGGTCCATTTATCCTTTCATGACCGTTGACAGAATCAAGAGGGACATTGATCGAGAACCAAGGTTGAACAGAGATCAATACCAGCCATATAATGGAGATCGTAGGAGCAACGGATCAGCGCGAAACCCTATACGGAGTGAAAGGAGAAATGACCGAGGTCAGATCTCTCGAGGGCTCATGAGCAAGAATGGATTCGACAGACATACCGGACCTAAAGAAGCACCACGATTGTCAGAAAATAACTTCAATGTTGATGCAGCCTCCAACGCATCGGCTATCAGACGCATCAATGATACTAAATGGCCTCAACCTCTGCAGAATGATTTAGCCCAGATAAATCCCAACCAAATGTGTAAATATCATGGCACCCATGGCCACAAAATGGAAGATTGTAGACGGTTGAGTGAAGAAGTAGCTCGATTATTCAACGAAAGGCACCTTCGGGAGTTTATGAGTGATCGAGCTAAGAATCATTTCAGAGACAGAGATTCCAACAAACAAAATGAACAAGAAGAACCTCAACACGTCATTCACATGATTGTTGGAGGAGTCGATGTTTCCCAAGGTCCGGTGTTAAAATGCACCAAGGTGTCGATCACAATGGAGAAACGAAATCGGGATTACGTACCAGAAGGAACCTTGTCATTCAAGCACTGGTAATATCTGTACTCATGAATAAGACTCGAGTTAAATGTGTGTTAAAGGATCGAGGTAGTTCGGCCAACATCATTCGCACAAGGGTCATAGAACAGCTCGCCCTACAAGGCCAAGTTGTGCCCGCAGCCCGAGTGCTAAACGGATTCAACATGGCTTGTGAGACTACAAAGGGCAAAATAACTTGTCACGACCCAAAATCCCACCACAGGTGTCGTGATGGCACTTAGTCTCTAAGACTAAGTAAGCTGATCATAACAACAATTCAAGCCATTGTTTTAAATATATATAGAAAAATTGAAACCAACAACATATATAATGATACAACCTCCGAAGACTGGTAATACCGAGTCATGAACTCTAACTGAATACACGAAATGATCTCAAGGAAATCGAATATATAATATTGTTCGAATAATAATTGATAGTACGATAAAATGGAAAGACTCTAAGGGACTGCAACGACCAAGCAGCTCTACCTTGAATCTTTGCGATCACACTCTAACTCTGTCCGAGTCCAATATCTCCAATACCTGGATCTGCACGAAAATGAGCAGAACTATAGTATGAGTACACCACAGTAGGTGCCCAGTAAGTATCAAAGCTAACCTCGGTGGAGTAGTGACGAGGTACAGTCAAGACACTCACTAATCAATTAACTTGTCAGTGTAGTAGTATATAATAATAATAGAAACAAATAGCAATGATATAAACAACAATACAACAAGAACACCATAAATATTGCTCAAACGAATAAGGATCACAATTACAACCAATCAATCAAGTCCTTCAAATATACGTCTTTCAAATGTAAGTACTTCAAGTATAAATCTTTCAAATATAAGTTTTTCAATAAAAGTCCTTAGAATATAATCCTTTCAAATAAATATATATTTCGAATATACTCCCTTCATATAAATATCTTTCGAATATAATTCTTTCAAATAAATATCTTTCAACTATAATTCTTTCAAATAATATTTTCGAATATAATTCTTTCAAATGAAAGTCACCTTGTGACACCTCATTTTATAATCATAAAAATACGGGTCTCAGCCCACTTTCATATTTCCACGGCACCTCGTGCCCATATTTCTATCACAACTGTACAGACAACTTACGTGCCAAAAATATCACTATATAAAAATCTCCACGGTCAATTTACTTTAGAAATAGTTTGAGTGAAGAAAAATGGCATTGCATTTAAATTAAAGCATCAGATAAACTATTGATTTGGATGTAAAACTTATTAATTTAAAATATAAAAGTAATTTATTTTATTTAAAACAACTCAATCATCGAAAATCAGTAAAAATCAGAAATATAAATCTTCAGAGTCTCGTACTAAAAAGCCAAAGCCAACACAATACAACAAGGAGCACAAAACACATAATAATAAAGTCAACTAGTACATCACGGAAGAAGACAAGAATTTACATATAACGTAAAAACAAAATAACTAAAGGCAAGTGAAACCATAGAAAAATATCAACAAAAGGACACTCCCGGGGTACCGCCTCGAAGTCCCAAATCATAAATAAATTTCAACAAAAGGGCACTCCCGGCTCGTAGTCCCAAAATTAAATTCACAATATTTCCTTATATCACCGCGGGAGCCTTCACATATAGTTTTAAAAATCATTTTTTTCCTTAAATAGCATCTCGTGTTTTAGCCCACCTTATCACATCGCATGACTTCTAGTAGTTCCCCTACTATCCATGCATATCAAGCCCACCTTATCTCACGGCATGCGTATCAACACCCTGGCCTTATATCACCGCATGCGTATCAATATCAAAATATTTCACAATTCGCACCTCAAGTGCCCAAATATCACAGCATACCAAAACTTGCACCTAAAGTGATCACATATCACAACATATCACAAATTGCACATCAAGTGCTCAAATATTTCAACATATCACAAATTGCACATCAAGTGCTCAAATATTACAACATATCATAAATTGCACATCAGGTGCTCAAATATTACAACTTGCCATAGAAATCAACAACACATTATTTTTCCACAATAAGAAGCCCACGACTCGACCATAATGCGCACAAAAATCTTAACAAAATATCCGGGAGTGAAAAAATCAACAAAATAATATTTCACAATTTAACACTTTGCCTCAATATGATTTACGACCTTTATAACTCAATACCAATTTCAACAACGTGAACTAAAATGTAATTCATCAAGTAACAACACCTTCTTTAATCTAATTTTTTTTGGAAAAATAAATTAATACCTCCTTTTAAAATTATTTTATAAATTATTTGCAGATGAAAAATCCATAATAAAATTATTTCCACAAAATAGTAACTCAACAAAACACAGAATTCACATAAAAATCAAGTGGCAATCATACCAAATTATCATATAAAAACAACCTCGGCAAACAAGGAAAATAAGGCATGACAAATAAGGGATTTAATGAGTTCCAACAATTTTCCAATTATTACATAAGGGTGTCTACGAATTGTAACCAATATAATTTGGACATATAAACCAAGTACGTACTCGTCACCTCACGTATATGGTTTTCAATCACACAATTTCCACATAAGACTCAATGCCTAAGGGGAAATTCCCCCACACAAGGTTAGGCAAGGTACTTACCTTTACAGAGTTAGGCCGATATTCCAAAATAGCCTTCTTGCTTGAATTGACCTCCGGACAGCTCGAATCTATCCAAATTAGTTGTATAACTTCATTAAAATTCATCGGAAATAATTCCGGATAATAAAATGTCGACTTAAAATTTCACATTAAAAGTCAACGCAGGACCCGCCTCTTGGAACCCGACATAATTTTCACGAAATCCGAACGACCATTTCGATACAAGTTCAACCATACGAATTTTACCAAATTCCCATAATAACTCGACCTCCAAATCTTAAATTTTCATTCTTGAAAAGTTTTGCAAAAATCTTAATTTCTTCCATTTAAATCCGAAATAAATGATGAATATAACAATAGAATCATGAAGTATCATCATTTTCGGATATAGGACACTTACTCCAATCCATATGGTGCAAAAGCGCCTCAAATATCCCTTCAATACGAGCTCCATAACTCCAGATATGATAAAATGGTCGAAACCCCCATTTTTAGAATCTGTCCAGGCAAGTTGCATTTGATATTTGAGACTTATAAATCGAATTTGACACATGCGATTTTTCCTCTTCCCTAGAAAAATAACATTACTAACCTTCAGTAAATCGATCATAACTTTCTGTACAAAAGTCCAAATGATGAATGATTTAACTTTGTGGAAACTAGACACCAAGGGCTACAATTGTCATGTTTTGCAGATCTCAATTCCTTATAGATTGCATGAAATAAGCTCCCAAAGTCAGCCCTGTGCAGCAGAAATTTCTCGCAATGCACACTGCTGTAGCCAAAATCTGCAGTACCATCTTTCAGTCAATCGATCATAACTTTCTGTACAAATGTCCATATAATGAATAGTTTATCTTTCTGGGAACTAGAATCAAAGGGCTACAACTTTTTTGTTTTGAAAATTTCCGTATTTCTTATAGATTTCGCGATATAAGGTTCTAAAATCAGCTCTGCGCATAAGAAATTTCACACACTGCTGTAAAAAGCCAATAGTTAAAAATGGCCTAAAAAGGATCCGAACCGACTCAGAAACTCACCCAAGCCCCTCGAGACCCCGTCTGAACACACCAAGAAGTCTCAAAACATATTATGGACTTAGTAGAGGTCTCAAATCACATCAAACAACGCTAAAAACACGAATCACACCCCAATTCAGCCTAATGAAACTAAGAAATTCCAACGTCTACATTTGATGCCGAAACCTATCAAATCAAGTCCGATTGACCTCAAATTTTGCACACAAGTCGTAAATAACATAACATACCTGTTCCAATTTTTTGAATTGGATTGTGACCCCGATATCAAAAAGTTAACTTTTGATCAAACTTCCAAATTGCATTTTTCCAACTTTCGCCAAAATGTTTTCATCTTTTCTACGGACCTCCAAATCCTATATACGCCTAAATCCGAAGTCACCATACGAAGCTATTGGAATCATCAAAACTCCATTCTGGAGTTGTTTGCTCAATAGTCAAACTCCAGTAAACGCTTTTCATTTAAGCTTCAAAAATGAGAATTGTTCTTTCAATTTAATTCCGAATTTTCCGAAAACCAAACTCGACCGCACATGAAAGTCATAATACGTATTACGAAGTTTCTTGGGATCTTAAGTCGCTGAATGGGGTTGGGCCATCCAAGAGACCAAGTTCCATGTGATCGAGGGCGATACGAGGTATAACACCCTATTCGAGAGACCATGGATCCACAACATAAGGGCAGTGCCCACAACCCTTCACCAAGTTCTAAAATTCCTGACACCTGAGGGAATAAAAATAATTTACGGGGAGCAACCCGCCACAAAAGAAAATGTTTCCCATTGACGAAGTGATTCTAGTATCGGCACTCTCATCAACGAAGGGGTCAAATTTCAAAGGGAAAGCAGTAGGCCATATAGCAATCACAGACGCCCGCCTCGACCCAACTAAAGAAGTAGGGGACTGATGAAGATGATGATTATGGGTTCCCTCGATCCTTCATATTCCTCCATGACTCCGACGCTACAAAATAAACGATCGAAGAGCTTGAGTAAGTCATACTAATCGAACATCTGCCCAAATGAAAGGTATACCTGGGTACTGGGTTAACTCTCAAGCTCAGGAAAAATCTTATTCAATTTCTTATAGCTAACATGGATTATTTTTCTTGGTCCCATCTCGACATGACAAGGATCCCACCGAAAGTCACCACCCATAAACTAAGTTTGGACCCAAAGTTCCATCCATTGAAGCAGAAAAGGAGACCCCAGTATGAGATCAAGCATGCCTTCATCAAAGACGAGGTAACCAAGCTTCTTAAAATAGGATCCATCTGGGAAGTAAAATACCCCAAGTGGTTAGCAAACATAGTAGTAGTCCCTAAGAAAGGGAACAAACTCAGGATGGGTGTATATTACAAAGATATTAATAAATCATGCCCCAAGGATTCTTTTCCCTTGACTAATATCGATCGCATGATCGATGCCACAGCCAGGCATGAGACCCTCAATTTTCTCAATGCCTATTCCTGGTACAACCATATACAATTGAACATGGATGATCAGGAAAAGACCTCGTTCATCACTAAATATGGTACCTACTGCTGTAACGTAATGCCATTTGGATTAAAAAAATTTTGGTGCCACTTATCAACGCCTAGTAAACCGGATGTTCCAAGAACAAATAGGGAAATCTATGGAAGTTGACAATGATGATATGTTAGTTAAGTCCCTGCGAGCAGAGGACCATTTGAAATATTTGCAGGAAACCTTGAGTATATTGAGGAAATACAACATGAAGTTGAACCCAGAAAAATACACGTTCGGGGTCTATTTAGGCAAATTTCTCGGATTCATGGTATCCAACCGAAGAATCGAGATCAACCCCAAAAAGATCAAAGCTATCGAGGACATCACGGTAGTAGACAACGTAAAGGCTGTATAGAGGTTAACCGGGCGCATGGCCACCCTGTGGTGATTCATATCGAGGTCATCAGGTAAGAGCCATCAATTTTGCTCGTTACTGAAGAAGAAAAATAACTTCACATGGACTCCGGAATACCAGCAGGCCTTGGAAGAGCTTAAACGATACTTATCGAACTTGCCGCTGCTCCACACACCGAGGGCAGAGGAATAATTGTACTTATATTTGGAAATATCAAAGATAGTGGTAAGTGGAGTCCTAGTCCGGGAAGAACAAGGTATGCAATTTCCGCTTTATTATGTTAGCCGGACCTTGGGCGAGGCCGAAACTAGATATCCCCACCTAGAATAATTGGCGATCGCTTTGATAAGCGCCTCTAGGAAACTAAAACCGTAATTTCAATGTCACCCCATATGTGTTGTGACAACTTATCCATTGAGAAATATTATG
>AWOL01S0024435.1:3709-20003 GCA_000715115.1 Nicotiana otophora | reverse complement strand
TTCTTCCTCGGACTCATCCCTCAACCGATTCAGTGAGTCCGATGAGAGTTCTCGGGCCCCGATTGTTTTGTGCTTATGCGCCAGCCGCTTCCTCGGTCTCTTCTTTTTGGAGTCTGAGGGAATCAGGGCTTTTCTTTTTCCCTTCGCTTTGACCTATTTTGGAGCAGGGGGATTGGTGTGTATATCATCATCAGCTGATGGAGGCCTCATCTCGACATCCTTTGGTAAACCTGCAAAATAAAAACATAACAAATCATGGACCGATGATAAAAAGAAATGATATCAGATGTATCTGGGAAAAGATCTTACCATGATTGCAAGCCTCCCATCAACCTTTCGATAATTCCGTCCAAGCTCGCTCAGAATACGGCCTGTGTGACATAAGGCCCTCGACCAATTCCTTAAGTTCAAGAACTGCGTCTGACATTTGGGCCACAACTGCTACACCAAAAACATCAATGAAGAATGATATAAGAAGGAAAACAACGAGACTAAACCTTCGAAGTGAAACACCACTTATGTTTCATGTTCCATTTCTCGGGAAATGGCATGTCTTCAGCAGGGATCAGGTCCGAAGTCTTTACAAAAATTGGCTCATCCAATCTCAGTTACGAGCTTCGTCTATGCTCGAGAACTGATCCTTATTTCCCCGGCGAGCAAGCTTGATCAGCCCTCCTCGATAGAGTCGGGGACTATAGAGGCGCATAAGGTGGTTGAAGGTAAAGGGATATCCCTTGATTTTGCTTACACAAAGTCAGAGGAGAATCACTTTTCTCCAGAAAGACAGTTTGATCTGGCCAAGAGCCACATCATACGTCTTGCAAAAGGCAATGATTATAGCGTCTAAGGGACCCAACGTGAAGGGATCAATGTAGACACTTAGAAAACCCTCCATGTGGGTAATGATCGATTCCTCAGGCGAAGGAACCACTACATGGTAATTGACCTAGTTCCAATCATCTTTAACATTAGTGAGGAGATCCTCGGTGATTGAGCATATGTATCTCGAGATCTTCTCACATAATCCCGATACCGAGGAGGTCTTTTCAACCTTAAAATCGGTAATAGTAGGGCACCCTGCTGGAAAGAATTCCTCAAGGTGAGGCTCCGATGCACCCCTTCCACCAGCGATTCGTGATGAATAAGCGGTCTCCTTTTGCAGTACGGTCTTAGAAGTTTTCGCCATTGAAGTACAAGAGGAAAGAGAATTAAGATGGCATGCGGTTTGATGAAAGTTTAAGAAATTTAGGTGCAAGAGTTGCAAAGCAAAGGGATTTTTGATAGAAAAACAAGAATAGGAGGAGCTTGGAGCGTAAAGTTTGAATGAAGAAAAATTGGATACTTATATCTTACCGGTGACGGTGCAGAATCGGTAGCGGCCGACCAGCGACTGGCAGGCATTTAATGCCAGGATAACTGGACCGACGGGACATTTCGATATCCATTTGTCGCTTATGTTATAGTCGAGTTCATTGCTTACGTCATAGCCCATCGAGACGGGATTCAGAAATTCATGTCTTTTCTCGTTATTTTCTCTCTAAGAAATGAGGGGACTATCTATATACGGCAAAAATCGGGCTCGTGCCTTGCTTGACTAATCGACTGCCATATGATAGATTAAGGCCGACCTTGAGTCATATCAAACCGAGATGTGAAATTATATCACAGAACAAAGTCGAGATGAGGCAAGATCGAGGGAAACTTGCTGAGTTGAATAACAGATAGGCGAAATATCCGCGATCGAGTGTAGATCACGGTAGAGATCTCGGCATGTATCGAGGATAGGCTGATTAATTAGCCAATCATGAGATTTCTTACTTCATTTAGAACTGTATCAAGAGTAGGACTTCCCTACTATATAAAGGTGATATGATCATTTGTAAAGGGGCATGACTTTTACGCAACATNGATTAATTAGCCAATCAGGAGATTTCTTACTTCATTTAGAACTGTATCAAGAGTAGGACTCCCCTACTATATAAAGGGGATATGATCATTTGTAAAGGGGCATGACTTTTACGCAACATAAAGCAATACACTATATTTTTCTAGCTTTCATTATCTTGTTACTCTGTTCTTATATCAAGTTGAAACTTCTCTTGATTCATAGGTGATTGAATTCGACGGCTAAGGCTATTCGATTCGTTTGGTTTGCATTTATTTCTTTTATCATCAAATTCAATATTAATATAATCTCTTAACTTGTGCCAAGTTATATCACGTATCCTTAAAACAACGTATAAATTAAATTATTATCCGTTTTTAGGGTAAACACAAGTTACATTAATTTAATAAGGTTTCAAAACTCTAAGGAGAAAATCAATCGAATGACGTAAAGGCGAGACATTGGAAATTCAAAGAAGGGAGTCGCATATTATACGATGTTGCTAGGTAAGGTTTCTCATTGTTTAAAGAAAATGTATATCATAAATCATAATAACTTAGGGGTAATCTTTACTTTCTCCAAATTCCCATATTGATTTGTTATTTTATAAGGAAAAGACTCTCCATCTCATAATCAATAGATGAATAGTAATACTTCAATTGCTAACTTTTAAAGGTTAAAATAGGTAATTACAATTTACTTAAACAAAAATGAGAAAGGTATCGTATTCGACATTAATGTCATATTTGGGAAGATTATTGGAGAAAACTCCATATATAATTCCATGGAATAGAAAACCTAAGTTTACTATAAGCCATTAATGTTAAAAGCTCCATTAGACCACACAAATCTCCATTATATCATATAGGGGAAAGAGCAAGAGAACAAGGGTCCAAGAAGAAGAAGGAGGAGGAGAAACAAAGGTTGATATAGTGATAATATATATAATTTAAATTCACAAGGAATAAGAAGAACTATCTATAAAATTTGGATTACACATAAAAGAGATCCGACCTAAAACACTGAATATAACTTCTCCGATCTAATGTGACAAAACCAACGTCATAAAGCTACCATACAGAGTTTGGAATATATCAAAATTCAGACATTTCTAATTAAGAACTTGCTACTGAAACTATATATATAGGCATTCATATATATGATAAAAAGCTACGCACATACGTACAATATTCACGGCATAATAATAAATCCAACGACTGCCTCTTCTATATACAAGAAATGTACATCAACTGATACTGATCACTCCACACTTAATAATTATTACATTAACAATCTACATCTCTCTACATCGAGATCTAGAAAGAGAAAAAGCAAAAACAATAGATGTGAAAGTATAACATATATATGTACAACCATTTATAGTAGTTTCTATGTATAGCTATATGAATAATATGTACGAAGTCTAGAAAATCATGCACACGCGACACTTATTAGCTAATTAAGTCTCACAAAAGACTGGATAAATCATAACCATAATCATCAACAGAAACCTGTTCTTGATCAATAAACAGAATATGTCCTTTATACTAATGATGATAGCTAGTATATGTCCTTGATCAATAAACAGTAATGATGATACCAATAGCCATGTCTCGATATTTCAATATTCTTTAGAAAAATCCATTTGATTTTGGCTTCCTTTATTGGAAAAATTATTACTATCCAACAAACTAAAAGATGGTTCTTGGAAAGAAGCTTCAAATAGATGATGGTATACATCCTTCTGATGAATCTATGGATAATTCTGATGGGGTCCATCTCATTCAAAAGCCAAAGTAATAGGCATGTGCCTAAGGAAAATATTTGGCTCAGAGTTTCTTTGGTTTGGCAGCCAACTTTGTTGAATTGTTAACATTGAAGAAAAAGAAGGAAAAGTGTGTGCAAATTGTCAAATATAGTAGGCTTTAGAGAGTTAGGCTTTGGCTATAAAAGGAGAGATTCAGCTCTCATTTCTATACACCGAAAAAGAGAAAGAAAGAGTGAGCTTTCACAGACAGGGTATAAGAAAATAGTCTGTGAGAAAAATAGAGAGTGAGCGATATTGTAGTAAGGTGGGAATATCAAAAGAGGGTTATTTCTCTTGAGTGTTGTAGTGGTCTTTGGAGTATTTTACTCGGACCTACAAAGTGTAAAGTTCCTTGCTATAGTGATATCAGTTGCTCCTCTCAGGGCCGTGGTTTTCCCTTATTCAAAAGGGTTTTCCACGTAAACATCTTGGTGTCGTTGTCACTCTTTTATTCTTATTAATTGCCATATCTCAGTGCTACGTTATTATTCTACTTTTATTACCATGAATATTTATTTTTGTAGAGGGTTTATTCCCAACAAATGGTATCAGAGCACAAGTTCTGCTCGCTCACATAAGTACTATTCACTATCGGTAATACTATACTCGGTGAAAAAACAACATGTCCGGAGTAAAGTACGACGTAGCAAAATTCAACGAAGATAACAATTTCTCAACATAGGAAAGAAGGATGAGGGATCTGCTTATCCAACAAGGATTACACAAGGTACTAGATGGTGATGCCAAAAAGCCTGATACCATGAAAGCTGAGGATTGGGCAGACTTGGATGAAAGGGCTGCTAGTGCAATCAGGTTGCACTTATTAGATGATGTGGTAAATAATATCATTGATGAAGACACCGCATGTGGAATTTGGACAATGTTGGAAATCCTATACATGTCCAAAATGCTGACAAATAAATTGTACCCAAAGAAGCAGTTATACACCCTACACATGGATGAGGTACTAATTGTTTTTCACATTTAATGTGTTTAGCGTACTAATCACACAGCTCGCCGACCTCGGAGTGAAAATTGAGGAATAAGATAAATCCATCATTCTATTGAACTCGTTATCATCTTCGTGCAATAATTTGGCAACAACCATCCCGCACAGTAAGACTACCATTGAGTTGAAAGATGTCACGTCACCTCTTCTACTCAACGAGAAGATGAGAAAGAATCCTGAAAATCAAGGACAGGCTCATATCACATAAGGTAGAGGTAGGCGTTATCAAAGGAGTTCGAGCAATTATGTTAGATTCGGAGCTCGTGGGAAGTCTAAGAAACAATCCAAATCAAGAGCCAAAAATTGCTACAACTGTGATCAACTAGGTCACTTCAATATACATTGCCCAAATCCAAAAAAGGTAAAGGTTAAAGCAGTGGACAGAAGAATGATGACAACACAACCTCCATGGTGCAAAACAATGATAATGCTGTCCTCTTTATAAATGAGGAAGAGGAATGCATGCACTTGTCAGGTCCAGAGTCGGAATGGGTGGTTGATATAGCAGCATCTTACCATGCCACACTGGTAAGAGAAATGTTTTACAGATATCTAACATGTGATTTTGGAACTGTGATAATGGGTAACATGAGTTACTCAAAGATCGCGAGGATCGGTGAAATTCGTATCAAGACAAATGTCGGATGCACATTGGTTCTAAAGTACCTGCGGCATGTACTTGATTTGCGGATAAACCTGATCTCGGGAATTGCTTTAGACTAGGATGGATACGAGAACTATTTTAAAAATCAAAAGTGGAGACTCACCAAGGGATAATTGGTTATTGTATATTGAGTTGCTCGTGGAACGTTGTACAGGAAAAATGCAGAAATATTCCAAGGTCACTTGAACGCGGCACAAGATGCGATTTGTATAGATTTGTGGCACAAAATAATGGGTCATATGGGCGAGAAAGGATTGCATATTCTTGTCAGGAAATCACTCATTTCTTGTGACAAATGTACAACGGTAAAACCTTGTGACTATTGTTTAGTTAGTAAGCAGCATAGAGACTCATTTCAGACATCGTCTAAAAGAAAATTTAATATACTTGATTTGGTGTATTCTGATGTTTTTGGTCTAATAGAAATTGAATCGATAGGAGGTAACAAATATTTTGTTACTTTTATTGATGATGCTTCAAGGAAATATTGGGTTTATATGTTGAAAACTAAAGATCAGGTGTTTCAAATTTTCCAGAAGTGTCATGCTCTTGTGGAAAAGGAGATGGGTCGAAAGCTAAAGCGTTTCCGAAGTGGCAATGGAGGTGAGTACACTTCAAGGGAATTTGAAGAGTATTGTTCAAGTCATGGGATCATGCATGAAAAGACAGTTCTTCGAACCCCACAGCATAATGGCATAGCCGATATGATGAACCGCACCATTGTTGAGAAGGTGAGAAGCATGCTCAGAATAGCTGGCATTTGATATCCTCTAGAGTTTGGACCAACAAGGAGGTGTCCTACTCGCATATGAAGGTGTTCGGTTCCATAGCTTTTGCACATGTATCAAAGGAGCAGAGAACAAAGATGGATGATAAATCTGTTACCTGCATATTCATTGGATATGGAGATGAAGAGTTCAAATACAAATTGTGGGATGCTATAAAGAAGAAGGTCATCAGAAGCAGAGATGTAGTCTTTCGAGAAGGTGAAGTTTGAACTGCTGCTGATATATGGTAGAGAAGGCCAAGAATGGTATAATTCCTAACCTTCTTACTATTCCTTCTACTTCTAACAATCCCACAAGTGCAAAATGTAGGACCGACGAGGTTGTCGAGCATGTGGAGTAGCCTGATGAGGTTATTGAATAGCGGAGCAACTTGATGATGATGTCGAGCAAGTGGATTACCTTGCTCAGGAAGAAGAACAACCTCAACCTCTGTGGAGATCAGAAAGGCCAAGGGTAGAGTCACACAGGTACCCTTCCATAGAATATGTCCTCATCAGTGATGAAGGGGAGCCAGAAAGCCTTAAAGGGGTGGTGTCCCATCCAGAAAAGAACTAGTGGATGAAATCCATGCAAGAAGAGATAGAATCTCTACAGAAAAATGGCACGTACAAGCTGGTTGAACTTCCAAAGTGTAAAAGACCACTCAAATGTAAGTGGGTCTTTAAACTCAAGAAAGATGGAAATGGAAAGTTGGTCAAATACAAAGCTCGATTGGTGGTTAAAGTCTTAGAGCACAAGAAAGGTATTGATTTTGACGAAAGTTTCTCACATGTTGTCAAAATGGCTTCTATTCGAATGATTTTGAGCTATGCATCTAGCCTAGATCTTGAAGTGGAGCAATTGGATATGAAAACTTCATTTCTTCAAGGAGATTTGGAAGAGGAGATTTACATGCAGTAGCCAGAAGGATTTGAAGCATCTAGAAAGAAACACATGATGTGCAAATCTAATAAGAGTCGTTATGGATTGAAGCCAGCACCAAGGTAGTGGTACATGAAGTTTGACTCATTCATGAAAATTCAAACATACATAAAGACCAATTCTGATCCATTTGTATACTTCAAAAGATTTTTTGATAATAACTTTATTATATTATTATTGTATGTGGATGACATGTTGATTGTAGGATAAGACAAGGAGTTGATTGTAAAGTTGAAGAGAGATTTATCCATGTCATTTGATATGAAGGACTTAGGACCAACATAACAAATTCTAGGGATGAAGATAGTTCGAGAGCAAACAAGCAGAATGTTGTGGCTATCTCAGGGGAAGTACATTGAATGTGTACTAGAATGCTTCAACATGAAAAGTGTTAAGCCAGTCAGCACACCTCTAGCTAGTCATCTGAAGTTGAGCAAGAAGATGTGTCCTATAACAGTGAAGGAGAAAGGGAACATGGCTAGAGTTCCTTATTCTTCAGCAGTTAGAAGCTTGATGTATGCAATGGTATGCACCAGACTTGCTATTGCTCATGCAGTTGGCGTTGTTAGCAGATACCTTGAAAATCCTAGAAAGGAATATTTGGGAAGCAATCAAGTGGATACTCAGGTGCCTAAGAGGTACTGTAGGAGATTTGTTGTGTTTTGGAGGATCTGATCTAATCTTGGAGGGCTACACGGATGCTGATATTGCAGGTGATCTTGATAATTGTAAATTTACTACAAGATACCTATTCACATTTTTAGGGTGGGCTATATCATGGAAATCGAAGTTGCAGAAGTGTGTTGCACTCTGTACAACTGAAGCCGAATATATTGCCACTATTGGAGCCGGCAAGGAGATGGTTTGGCTGAAATGGTTCCTTCGAGAGCTTGGACTACATCAAAACAAGTATGTTGTCTATTGTGACAGTCAAAGTGTAATAGACCTAAGCAAAAATGCCATGTATCATGCAAGGTCGAAGCATATCGACGTGAGATATCAATGAATTCAATAAAGAATAGAGGATGGATCTATACAAGTCATGAAGATCCATACAAGTAAGAATCCCTTGGATATGCTAAACAAGATGGTACTAAGAGACAAGTTCGAGCTATGCAAAGAACTTGTCGGCATGCACTCAAACTAGAATACCGTGCTACCTCCTCAAGATGAATGAGCCTGGAGAGGGAGATTGATGGGGTCCATCTCATTCAAAAGCCAAATTAATAGGCATGTTCCTAAATAAAACATTCGGTTGGGAGTTTCTTTGGTTAGGCAGCCAACTTTATTGATTTGTTAACATTAAAGAAAAAGAAGGAAAAGTTTGTGCAAATTGTCAAATATAGTAGGTTTCAGAGAGTTAGGCTTTGGCTATAAAAGGAGAGCTTCAACTCTCATTTCTACACACCAACAAAGAGTAAGTTATTATTCCGCTTTTATTACCGTGAATATTATTTTTGTAGAGGGCTTATTCCCAACAAATTCCTGGCTATATTCTTGATATTGGTGATCAATGAATTAGAACCATTGATCATGATCACGATGATGATGATGATCAGGAGGTGATGGGGATGACGTCAAAGGACTTGATGATCCATTGCCAGTGAGTTGTTGAACAAGATTCTTGAAGTTTGAAGAGTTTGTGATATAAACTTTGGGTTTCAAGAATTTGATCAAGTTGTTGAGTTGTTTCTTGTTGTCATGAATAATACTATGGTTGTTATTATTAGATATCTTCTATGATGTTGAAACTTGACCAGTTGTGATCTTCTTCCCCATATTTTCTGGCTTAGAGAACTAGGAAAAATCTTACAATTCACCGAAGCTTTTCTCTTGCTTTCTTAGCTCCTATCGATGGGATATCCTAAGAGGAAGTATTAATATATGTGCAGGATTGTGCGGATAATATATGACGTGGTTTGAGTGGAGACTTGGGAGAAGCAAGATTATGGGTATTTACACAAGATCCTCGGAATATTTTAAAAGATGCTGAAAATGATGATGTTTATTAATTTTGAACTAAAGTGTGAAAATTGGAGTTCAATATTGGAGTATTCATCTTTTTATTTTTGTCCTACTCAACTTTCATGTATCTCGACTATCACTACAATACTTTAGGCCTTTAGACACCCCAGAAAAGTGTGGCCTAAACTATCAAAAAGTGTGGCATTTGATCAAAGGTATCATGACCCAATTCTCCCTCCTTAAGACGTCATGACGATACCTAGTCTCTACGACTAGGTAAGCCTAACAAAATGCGAAAATAACAAAATGGAAGTAAAACATAACAACTAACTGAAATAGATAACTAAATAACTGGTAACAATGACGCTCGACATGTACAATAACCAACACTCTAGTAATACACAGTTTTCCCAAAACCCAGAATATCATAAATCATAAGCTACAGAAGGAAACTAGTATCTCTATACACCAGAGTCTAATAAAATAAGTATGGAAGGTAAATGACATTACAGAGAATATAGGGGGACTTCGAGGTCTGCGGATGCGGCAGATGTACCTTGAGGTCTCCGTACAGCAGCAATCACTCTCAGCTAGTAGCGGGGCTGATAAGAAACATCAGGATCCTCACACAAAACATGTGCAGAAGAGTAGCATGAGTACATCATAACGGTACCCAGTAAGTGCCATGCCTAACCTCGATAGAGTAGTGACGAGCTCCGGTCTGGGCCCTACTGGGATATAATAATAAGATAGATGATATAATAACATTAAGTAGAATGGATAGGTTAATAGAAAGTATTCGCAAAGCAATAATAACACAACACAATGTGATCATAATAGGGGCACTCCCGAGATACTGTATCGTAGTCCCAAAAGTAAATACTGAACAGGGGATCTCCCGAGATACCGTCTCGTAGTCCGAAAGGTAAATACGCAGGGAGAACTCCCGAGGTACCGCCTCGTAGTCTCAAAAGTAAATGTGTAGGGAGAACTCTTGAGGTACCACCTCGTAGTTTCAAAAGTAAATGTACATGGAGAACTCCCGAGGTACCACCTCGTAGTCTCAAAAGTAAATGTGTAGGGAGAACTCTTGAGGTACCACCTCGTAGTTTCAAAAGTAAATGTACATGGAGAACTCCCGAGGTACCACCTCGTAGTCTCAAAAGTAAATGTGTAGGGAGAACTCTTGAGGTACCACCTCGTAGTTTCAAAAGTAAATGTACATGGAGAACTCCCGAGGTACCACCTCGTAGTCTCAAAAGTAAATGTGTAGGGAGAACTCTTGAGGTACCACCTCGTAGTTTCAAAAGTAAATGTACATGGAGAACTCCCGAGGTACCACCTCGTAGTCTCAAAAGTAAATGTGTAGGGAGAACTCTTGAGGTACCACCTCGTAGTTTCAAAAGTAAATGTACATGGAGAACTCCCGAGGTACCACCTCGTAGTCTCAAAAGTAAATGTGTAGGGAGAACTCTTGAGGTACCACCTCGTAGTTTCAAAAGTAAATGTACATGGAGAACTCCCGAGGTACCACCTCGTAGTCTCAAAAGTAAATGTGTAGGGAGAACTCTTGAGGTACCACCTCGTAGTTTCAAAAGTAAATGTACATGGAGAACTCCCGAGGTACCACCTCGTAGTCTCAAAAGTAAATGTGTAGGGAGAACTCTTGAGGTACCACCTCGTAGTTTCAAAAGTAAATGTACATGGAGAACTCCCGAGGTACCACCTCGTAGTCTCAAAAGTAAATGTGTAGGGAGAACTCTTGAGGTACCACCTCGTAGTTTCAAAAGTAAATGTACATGGAGAACTCCCGAGGTACCACCTCGTAGTCTCAAAAGTAAATGTGTAGGGAGAACTCTTGAGGTACCACCTCGTAGTTTCAAAAGTAAATGTACATGGAGAACTCCCGAGGTACCACCTCGTAGTCTCAAAAGTAAATGTGTAGGGAGAACTCTTGAGGTACCACCTCGTAGTTTCAAAAGTAAATGTACATGGAGAACTCCCGAGGTACCACCTCGTAGTCTCAAAAGTAAATGTGTAGGGAGAACTCTTGAGGTACCACCTCGTAGTTTCAAAAGTAAATGTACATGGAGAACTCCCGAGGTACCACCTCGTAGTCTCAAAAGTAAATGTGTAGGGAGAACTCTTGAGGTACCACCTCGTAGTTTCAAAAGTAAATGTACATGGAGAACTCCCGAGGTACCACCTCGTAGTCTCAAAAGTAAACACACAGCTCAAACCGATAAATACAATAGTTACAACAAGAATCCTATAGTTAAGACTGATAAAATCAAGGAGAAACGGGAAATCAACTAGGCCTGCTGCACAAAGTTTAAATAAGCAGTTAAAGCACGTAGATATGCGTTATTAGACTAAGCAGGATATCTAAACATGCTGGCATAACTCAATTAAGATGCCAATAGGTTACTACTCAGTAAAAAAATCAGGTTTTACAACAAATAGCCCATGTATGCACTCGTCACCCCACGTACACATCGCTCACATATCAGAACAGTACCAAAACCTAAGGGGATTTCCCGCACACAAGGTTAGGCAAGCCACATACCTCGAATCAAGCTCAATCAATCCGTAAGAATGCCCTTTACTCGATTATCCGACTCCGAATGGCCCAAGTCTAGCCAAACACAATTGCATATCATAAATACAACTATAATAGACTCATCTAATTAGTGAAATCAATACTTTAACAAACAATTTGAAAATGCCCTAAAAAGTTGACCCCGGCCCAGGTCTCGGAATCGGGTAAAAGTCACAAAATATGAACACCCATTCACTCACGAGTTCACTCATACCAAAATTATCCAAATCCTATATTCAAAACTGAATCAAAACTCAAAACTTAGTTGAAGAACGTCCAACCTTTTTCCCCAAATTTCTTAACCAAATTCCTTAATTAAATGATGCAAACAACTATTGATTAGTGGAATATAACCATAAACGAGTTAAGAATCATTATCCCAAAGTTCTCTCTAAAAAATTCTTGAATTATCGCTTCAATCCGAGGTCTCAAAGTCCCAAAATTTAAAATGGGATAAAATCCTCGAACTTGGCCCTTTTCTGCCCAGCGATTGTGCATCTGCGGGCTTCCAGTCGCACCTGTGATGCCGTACCTGTGGAAATTCCATCGCAAGTATGGATTTGACTTAAGTCCCCTGGATCCGCATCTACGAGAGGAGGGTCGCACCTGTGGATATGCTCCTGCAACCAAGGAGTCGCGCCTAAGACCTCAGCGCTCCTGTGCACCTTCCCACTGCAGAAGCGAGGCTTCTTATGCGTAAATCTTTCCGCATCTTCGAACCCAGCCCGGGCTGCCCAATTCCACTTATGCAATCCTCCGTTCGCATATGCGTGACCGCACGATGCGATCCTCCGCTCGACTAAGTTGAAAAACTTCAGTAGCTATACAAGTCCAAATTTTGATGCGTTTAGAATCCGAATCTCACCCGAGGCCCCCAGGACCTAAGCCAAACATACCAACAAGTCCTAAAACACCATATGAACTTAATCAAGCCCTCAAGTCACATCAAACAATGCTAAAATTATGAATCACCCTCCAATTCAACTTTGAAACTTCAAACTTCTACAACCGATGCCGAAACATATCAAATCACGTCCGATTGACCTCAAAATTTTCAAACAAGTCATATTTGACATTACGGACCTACTCCAACTTCCGGAATTAAAATTCTACCACGATATCAAAAGTCCACTTCCGGTCAAACTTCCAAAAAATTCAACTTTCACCATTTCAAGCATAATTTAGCTACATGCCTCCATAACACAATCTGGACATGCTCCTAAGTTTCACATTACCCAACAGAGCCAACAGAATAGACGAAATGCCATTCCAGAGTCATCTTCACACAGTTCTAACTACAGTCAAAATCTTAGAACTTAAGCTTCTATTTTAGGGACTAAGTATCCCAATTCACTCCGCAACCACAAAACAAAACCTCCCAAAAATTGACATAAGCAGAAAAAGATATGAGGGAAGCTGGAGGCCTGTAGCTAAATTAGGCTTGAAATGGTGAAAGTTGAATTTTTAGGAAGTTTGACCGGGAGTGGACTTTTTGATATTGGGGTCAGATTCCGATTTCGGAAGTGGGAGTTGGTCCGTAATCTCAGTTATGACTTGTGTGCAAAATTTGAGGTCAACAAACTTGATTTGATAGGTTTTGGCATCGGATGTGGAAGTTAGAAGTTCAATAGTTTATTAGGCTTGAATCGATGCGCAATTCGTGGTTTCTATGTTGCTGGATGCGATTTGTGGCCTCGAGCAAGTTTGTGTCGTGTTTTGGGAAATGTTGGTGTGATTGGACGGGGTCCCGGGGGCCTCGGGTGTGATTCGGGGTGGTTCCGGACCAAGTTTGGGTGTTTTGATGCTCCTGTTTGCTGGTTCTGGTGTTGTTCTTCGCATTCGCGAGGAGCCTATCACGTTCGTGAAGAAGAATTTTGCTGCTGGGACTTTGTTCTTCGCGTTTGTGAAGAGGATCTCATGTTCGCGAAGAAGAAATTTATGTTGTCCGTTGTCCGACTTTGGAAGCTTTGAAAATTTATGAAGCTTTGAAAAGAAGGAATTATAGTCCTTGATGTCTAGTTTCCAGAAAGTGAAACCATTTGTGATTTGTAGTTTTGCACAAAAGGTTAAGACCATTATACTAGAAGCTGTCTGAGAAGAGTTTGAAAATAGCTTTTGAGAATTTTGTTCATCGCGAACGCGAAGGGAGGCTCGTGAACCTGAAGAAGGAAGTCGGGGCAGTGTTATAAGTCCTCTATTTTGGATCTTTGAGCCATTATTTTATATTTATAATTGGGAACCTCGTGATTTAGCAATTTTGGAGAGGCATTTAACCACAAAACTTGGGGTAAGCATTCTTGACTAATTTGTGATTATATTTCATTGATTAATCTTCATTTTCGGCATTAGATTATGGATTTTTCAAGAAGAAATTGGAAGAAATTTCTATAATTTCACAAAACAAATTTTTGAGTTTTGAATACAGATTCGGAGTCGGATTTGAATGAAATTAGTATGGTTGAACTTGTAATTGAATGTGTTGTCACATTTTATGAGTTTTTCGGGTTCCAAGATGTGGGCCCCACTTCTAACTTTTCGAGCGGAGTTGAGACTTTTTATAAATTGTTAAATTTCAAGCATTAGAGTATACATTTTGATTAGTTTGGACATTGTTTGCATAGTTTTGGATCGACAAGCATCGGTTTGAGGTGTTAGAGTGTCGTTGGAGCCTGCTATGGAAATTTAGAGCAAGGTAAGTCTCTTGTCGAATCTTGTAAGAGGGAATTTACCCCATAGGTGATTTAAATTTATAATTGTTGCTAATTGTGGGGGCTACGTATGCATGAGGTGACGAGAGTCTGTGCATAACTACTAATTATGCTACGCCCGGGTAGTTTAGGACTCAAATCATGAATTACTTGTGATAATTGCATCCTTTATTTAATTAATGTACTAGAATTATATTGGAAATTGTTAGAGGAAATAGAAAAAGGCCGAATTTCATATACTTGAACTTTGTTGCAAATTACTTGACTATTATTAGAAATTGTACATCCTTATATGTTAGCCGTATAATAACTTCTCATTCCAGAGGTTCATAAGAAAATATCATCCTTTCTTGTGTAGCGGGCCGAATGCCTTTGCAGTATAGATGAATCTATGGATAGTGTCGCACGTCCTTCGGTAGTGTACATGACACTCTGGATCGGTCCGTACGACCTCGGCAGAAATCGTGCTTAATAATAATAATTACACGATACCTTAAAATTCTATTGCAGCTTGTGAAGATAAATGATTAATTGGAAATTATTGAATTTGAATGAATTATTTATTTTCGCTTGTTAAGGAAATTATTGTCATTCACATAAACCATATCCATTTAAATATTTCTATTTTAATATTATTGACCCATAATGAGTGTCAAAGTCAACCTCTCGTCACTACTTCTTCGAGATTAGATTTAATACTTACCGAATACACATTGATTTACGTACTCATACTACACTTCTTGCACATTTTTGTGCAGGTACATGTATGTTTAGTGATCTTTTGGTCGCAGAGGCGCAGCTATTTCGGGGATTTACGGTGAGATGCATTCCATGTTACGAATTCGCAGCATACAAAGTCTCCATCAATGTTATTTACATACTCCTATCTAATTTGTATTCCAGACAGATGTTGCATTTATCATATTTCCTAGTTGATGCTCATGCACTTGTGACACCAGGTTTTAGGGGTCCTTTCAGGTTATTTATTTATCGTGGTTCACGCAGTTACTTTCAATTACTCCGTAAATTCTATTTTACTGTGTAATTAAGGAAAAAATTTGATTACAAAAATACTAAAATGGATAATTGAATTGGTAAATCACTGTTGGCCTGCCTGGCAGCGGCGTTAGGTGCCATCATGACCCATGGAAAATTTTGGGTCATGACAACATGGTATCAGAGCACTAGGTTCACTTATGTCTCACGAGTCATGAGCAAGCCTAGTAGAGTCTTGCGGATTGGTACGAAGACGTTTGTACTTATCTTCGAGATGCTACATGGCTGTTAGGAGCATTTTCCTTCTTGATTCCTTTATCGTGCGGTTTGATTCCATTAAGGCTTGTACCTTTATTTCCTTCCTACACATTCTTACACGATGTTGAGTGCTCGTGTCTATTGGGCATCGAGGAGTTTCAGTGGTACTACAGACGTGGAGCAGGATGTTTCTCCCTGCGCATCAAACAAGTTATTATCATCTTCTCGCGAAAGGAGGTTCTGTCATTTGAGCTCAGTATCGGTAATTCCTACGGTTTGGAGGCTATGTACGATGTTGGTGTAATGGTAGGGTGCATGTCTATGTGTCAAGCCAGTGAATGGCTTGGAAGGAGGATTTCTCAATGCATAATTTAGAGGTTCAGTATTAAATTCCAGCAAAGGAAAGTTAACTAGACTATGAATGTTCAGGTTTGGGTTGATGGAGTAATGAGACTCGGTATTTTCGAGCGTGGTGGAATTTTCATTGTGAAGCGGCGACGTCGTCCTTGTTTGAATGCATTTTCAGTATGCATGTGCTAGGGTCGTTTGGATTTCTGTCTTCGGGGCGAGGTGGTGTGAAATGGTGCCTGAGTTGCGGTGCGCAGTGGTGCATGGTTGAATTGGTATTTCTAATATGACAGCTCGAGGAAGATGATCTTTCAGGAGGCTTAAGGCTGGTAGCAATTTGTTAGTT